>PVKE010012954.1:0-37417 GCA_004027555.1 Craseonycteris thonglongyai
TCCTGAGCTGCCACTTACCCTACAACCAATCACCCTTTGACAAATACCTCACTAAGCAGACAGCCCTGCCCTCCTTTGTCCCTACTGCATATATACCGCTGTAACAGAAATAAAATTTGGAGGCTTGATCAGAATCCTGTCTTGCCTCCATTTCTTTGTGTCTCCTGTCTCTTGTCCTTCATAGGTTCCCCCTCGGGCCACGTTGTCGTGCCCCGCTGGACGGGGCACAATTGCCCGGGCACAGATTTGCACTCACCCTCCTGACATCCCCCATTCTACTTTCTTTACCTACTTTTCATACATGTGACTAGTTATTTTCTTTTACTCTTCTTTGCTTTTTTTCTATATTCCACGAATATACTTGATTTATATAAATGTTTGTCTTTAAGCCAATTAAATGGGGCTCTTTACAAATTAATTTTGGCAATATTACATCTGGATACAAATGGGGTACATCCAGATATGATATCAGGGTCATATTTTTGGCCCCCCAACCTCAGAATTGCCAAGCTAAGTTCTCAGTACACAAGATGAGACAAACAAGAAGGGACTAGTTATCTTTGGGAGAGAAAAGATATGAATATTTTTTTTCTGCAAAGCTAAACTTGAGAAAGAAGGGACAACATGAAATTTTACCTTTTTATTTCAACTAGGCATCACAGATAGAGATCTTGGAGAGCTAATTTGGGTAATTCTTACCCTTTCCTGGTATGTGCCAGTTTTCCTAGGATGCCACTTGAAGGCTCTGGAGCAAGTGGGATGTCCCAGCTGGTGTCCCCCAGTCACCAGAAACCATAGAGGAGGAAAAGTAGTTTTCCCTTCATCCTCTATAATGAGGGTCTGGCTGAGACCCATTTCTCTCTAGACCACCTGATAAATGGATACGCTTACCTTAGATGGTATAAGCTCTGCACTGTGGCCACAGTATTTCTTTCTTTCTTTTTTTTATTTAAAGATTTATTTTTATTGTTTTTGACAGAGAGAGAGATACAGAGACAGAGAGAAGAGGGAGGCCCAGAGCAGTCTCCATAGCTGCACATCATTGGTTTTTCCACATAGTTTCATTCCACAGGTGGGCGGGGCTGCACAGGGCAGGACCTGGGCTGGGGTCTCATCCCGGTGAGAACCGAACTGGGGACACTCCCGAGTTCAGCATATGGGTCCGCATGGGCTGAGGCCGGGATTCGATCCTTGGTCCCTGGGGCTGCAAAGTCAGTGCCTAATCCACTGAGCCATCCCAGCTTCCCCAACGCCACTGTATTTCAAGATGACCTTTTAAGGTTTTCCTACTAGTGTAGCTTTAAAACAAAATCTTACTCACCTGTGGCCTCACACTGGACCCAGCCCCACTTGAGTCAAACTTAGTCTGACCCCAGATTCAGTCCTGTTTCTAAGTCAAACCCAATTTGGTTTTTAAGTTGGACCAGTTAGTCTCAGGTTGTTTATTCTGAACTGTCTGGAAAAAGAAATGATCTAAGGCTGAAGGCTTATAATGCAAAAGCTGTGCATCTAGGACTCAGGATCCGAGAAGAACTTACCCATGACCTCTGGAGGCAGTGAGAAAGCAATGAGCTCAAAGACATCCACAGGTACCTACGTCTGGTTGTGCTTGGGGGCTGTTGGAGGGGAGTTGCTTCCTTCTTCTGTTACCATAAATGTTAGAAGATAAACTGAGATATATTAAATTTTTTAAGAATTTGAGCAAAAATCTATTCAAATTGGTCAATAACAAACCAGAAGTTGTTCAGAGCGCTACCATTCCAATAACTTCTATGATGTAAAGCTATGTGGTACTCTAAGTTCAGTGAAGAAGGGAAGAGCAAAATCCATATCAATGAGTCTTTCAATTGACTTATAGTTTATTATTGTTCAGTAAGTTCATTTCCTATTTTCCCTCAGAGATAGTAATTTTTCATAAACATTAATCTATAGCTTTTACTAGAAGATTAATGGTTTAACAAATAGGTCAACATCTTGAGATATTTTGAGTCCCTGACTAACTTAACCAGTTAAATAAATTTGGGGTATATCTTTGAGGCTTAATTTTTCTTATAGGATTTTAATGGAGATTATTTTTGGAAGTTTTTATTTTCAGAATTTATCATTTCCATGTGGTATATAGAAATTTCACTGACTTATGTGTTAGGCTGAGTTATTAGTTGTGCACTTGGTTCTATCACTAGTGGTATAAATTTAGGTAGTTACTTAGTTTATTTTGCTTTTAGTTTCCTCATTGGTAAAATGGGAATAACAGTACTTTTCTCATAAGCATGTAGAAAGTAGGAAAATGCTTAGTGATGCACCAAGCATGTGTTGGTCAATCAAACCTCAGTGTTAGTTCTTTCAGGTTCTGGGTTCATAATTTGTAAGTGGTTGTTTCGATTTAAGGAATGAAAATAAGAGTTTGTGTACCTTGTAGTGGGCCTAACCTAGTGAGGCAGCTAGCAGTTAAGGGTGAAACACTTGTTTACTTTTCCAGTCTTGTTCTGGGCAATTTCCCTAATAGTTTCCTGGGTTCTAGCTATAACCAACTATTTGTATGTTCCTTAATAGTGCGCCTGTGCTTCTGTGTGTGCTTTATATTCTGTGCAAAAATACCTTTCCTCTATATAGCTCCAAAGAACTCCTACTAATTCTTTAAGATCAAATTTAAGAGTCAGTTTCTCTAAGGTAAAATTATGTGTCCATATTCACAACATTATCTATTTGAGTTGAACTGTTAGTGTCATTATCTTCCATATAAAGGTGGTAACAACAGCCTTTTGTCTTAATGATTGTTTCTTACACTTTATTTATTTATTTATTTATTTATTTGTTTATAATTGTTAAATTTATTGGGATGATATTGGTTGGTAAAAATTACATAGGGTCCAAGTGTACAATTCTATATCACATTGTCTACATACTGCATTATGTGCTAACCACCCAGAGTCAGTTCTCTTTCCATCACCATGTATTTGATGCCCCCTCCCTACTCCCACACCTTCCCTTCTACTCTTCCATTCACCTTCCCCTTTACCCTCAGGTAGCCACTAAAAAAAAACCGTCAAGGAACATATTACTTCACTTATAGGTGGAATATAAAACTGAAAGTAACAAAGTGAAAAAAAAACCCCACAAAACTCATGGACACAGTCAATAGTTTAATGGTTACCTGAGAATAGTTTAGTAGTTTAGTGGTTCTTACACTTGAAAATAACCTCACCAGTAAGGTGTAAAGGGAAATATTTTCAGTTTTGAGTTTTCTATTTAAAAAATGCCTGAATTCTCATAATTATAAAAACTTGTCAACCTATGTCGCATAAGGAGCTTGCTAGTCTTGACTTTCTGAGTTTTGAAAAATCATGCACTTTCTATTTATTTAAGGGCACAAAAAAAGGGTCAGCCCCTACCCTTTAGGAGTGATCATATTTCAAAATGGAGGAAACACCATTTATATTGAGAGCTGCATGGCTTGTTGAATACTTGGCTGGAATTCTATGAAAGGAGAATACATTAAGCGTCAGTTAAGCCCTGTAAAACTCTGTCATTGTTATTACCATGTTTTCTGCCAAATGCGAAGATAACATTTGTACAGAAACATAAAGATAAGAGAACCTTAGCCAGAGGGCATCTAGAAATAAATAAGTGGACTCTGTTATGTGATTACAGTGGTGCAACACTCTTAGCTCTGTAAGAAAGTGTGAGTTGGATTTCCTGATTTTAGCATGTGGCAGAGAGGATACGATCACACAGCTCAGTCCTGCCTGACAATATTTCCCAGTACGGTAAGCAGTGTTAAGTACAGACAGAATGGAACTCAGCATCAGCATTTGAATTCTTGGAGTTGAAATTCCCATTTAGCCTGTAACAAACTATATGGCTCCACTTTTCCAAACTCAGTCTCCTTATGTTTAAATGAGGTAAAGGGTGTCTGCTTCTCTGGTTTGTGGTGAGGATTTACTAGAACTACTTATGTAAATAAAGTGAAAGTAGAATAATTTTAATAGGAATCTCTTAAACATTGTAAGCTAAAGAAATTAATTTCTTATAATTATTGGATTCTATGCCACTTGGTGACAGTGGAGGGGCCCATGTTTAGGCAGACAATGCTCTCTTTCTGCATTAAATCATGCTACATGAACAATGTCATATAGAGTCAATAAAGTGCTATATTAGTGACGAAGATATGATTGAGTTTTCTTTTTTTTTTAAAATATTTATTTATTTACTTATTTATTTTGACAGAGAGAGAACTGAACCGAGGGAGCTCCCAGTTCAGCATATGGTTCCGCACGGGCCGGGGCTGGGATTCGATCCTCGGTCCCTGGCGCTGCAAAGTGAGCGCTTAACCCACTGAGCCATCCCGGCTTCCCCTGATTGAGTTTTCTTACCATTAGAAACATGCTGTTTTTCTCTCTTTATTCTGATTGTTTTATTTCCCAAACTTTTGAAATTATATATAAAGGTTAACCAATAAGAAAAAAGTATACAAATGTACTTACATTATTATGTTATAGCTTCTCTCATTGATTCAGCTTTTTCATTCATAAAAAGAATAACTAATGCTTCAAAATTTGAATGAATTGGGATATGAAGTTTTGTCTTATCCACCATATTCACCTGACCTCTTGCCAACTGAATACTACTTCTTCAAGCATTTAAACAACTTTTTGCAAGGAAAATGCTTCCACAACCAGCAGGATGCAGAAAATGCTTTCCAAGAGTTCATCAAATACCAAAGCACAAATTTTTTATGCTACAGGAATACACAAACTTATTTCTCATTGGCAAAAATGTATTGATTGTAATGCTTCCTATTTTGATTAATAAAGATGTGTTTAAGCCTAGTTATAATGATTTAAAATTCATGATCCACAACCACGTTGTCATGGAGAAGAATTGGGCCCCTTCTGTTGACCAATGCCGGCTGCAGGCATTGCAGTGTTTGGTGCATGTCATTGATTTGCTCAGCGTAGTTCTCAGATGGAACGGTTTTGCCAGGATTCAGAAAGCTGTAATGGATTAGACCAGCAGCAGACCACCAAACAGTGACTGTGATCATTTCTTGGTGCAAGTTTGGCTTTGGGAAGTGCTTTGGAACTTCTTCTTGGTCCAGCTGCAGAGCTGGTCATTGCCAGTTGTCATATGAAATCCATTTTTCATTACACATCACAATCCAATCAAGAAATGGCTCATTGTTGTTGCATAGAATAAGATAAAACAACACTTCAAAACGATGACTTTTTTTTTTTTTTTTTGTCAGCTCATGAGGTCCTTTCCTCTCTGAACACTGGCCCCTGTTCTTAAGAACTTAATTGGCATCATTCATTCCAATATTTGTACCTTTAACTACCAATGTTTATTCATGAAAATATATGATTTTAAGTTTTTAAAAAATTATCTGAATGCTACTGTGCTACACATATTCTGCTGTTTTTGAATATGTTACCTCACCACTCAACACTATATTTTTTAATTCTATTCATATAGACTCACTTTGTTGTTGTTATATTATGGTCTATATGGTTAATGTAATGCATTTATTTATTTATTTATTTATTTACTTATTTATTTACTTATTTATTTTCTAAGATGGAAATTCAAGCCCCTGACATCATAAATGTGATGTTTGAAACATTATTTTATGTCTGTTTTGTATTTGGTATGGAGATTTCCCGGTGGTGTGTGTCTAAGAGTAGATTTATTGAATTATAGAGTATACACACACAGGTCAGGATCATAAAGTACTGCTGAGTTACTCCATAGAAAGACTTCCCAGGTGACATTCTTGCAAGCTGTGTATAAGGGTCCCCATTTCCTCATAAGTTCTCCAGCACTTGATATTAATATTTTGATTTGGGCATTTAGTTTCTTTGATTTGTGTATATATTATAATGGTGAATATTACAGCAATAAATGATTAGATCTATATGCTGAAATTTAAAGAAAAAAGAGTATATGTGCAATTAATTCTCAAATATTTTATAATAAAATTACTAAATTCTGGCCAATTTTTCATGATAACCTACATCTTTTCTTTCTTGGATTACTGTTCCTCTACATTTATTTTATGTGGTTAAAGAATCCAAGAACCAAGTAAAATATTTATGGTCAAATTCATAAAAGTATATTCTCCAGAACCTAAGTAAAATGAATAATTACAAGTTAATAGTAGACATTATTTGTCTAATTGTAAGAGTTATATTAAACTCTTAGTATAAAGCTGCTCTTAGGATATGCTTCCCAATTGTATTTCTTTCAAGGTTTTTGCATTGGCTGAGAAAACATTTTACATTTCTGGGAGTATTTTGAAATGAAGATAAGGTTCTGAGTCACCTAGTTCCATGGCCATCATAGAATTATGATAAATGAACATACAGTTTATATTCTTGTTCCCTATTTATGTTTTATATTTATTTTACAATAATACAAAATATTTTGTTTGTATTTATATTGGAATTCATAACTCAATCACCCCATCTTCCTCTCTTCTCAGTACTTTGCCACCATCCTGTTTATATTTTACCTTGTTTATCAGAAGGTTGTTTCAGTTTACCCACTCATATTCAGATAATTCCATTACAAAAAAGATTTTAGATAACTCTTTAAATAGTAAATTTAGACTATAAATGATTACTAAAAACAAGGACATATAATTCATAGAGAGAGCTCTACATAATTAAAGACCAGTCTCTCCTCACTAGAAATTTGTGGTCATTTGATAACCTAGGGATTTGGTTTATTCTTCAGCTTATTGTTTTATTTTCTGACTTTCTGGCCTTGATTCTCATTTTTCTAAAAGATTTAATTTATTGTTTTTTGACACAGAGAGAGAGAGAGAGACAGAGAGAGAAGGGGGAGCACCCAGAGCAGTCTCCATAGTTGTACGTCATTAGTTTTTTAGACATAGTTTCACATCATTAGTTTTTTAGACATAGTTTCATTCCATACAGGTGGGCATGGATCCACGCATGGTGGGAACTAGGCCAGGGTGCTCCCACATGTAAGGCATACCCCCTCAAGCCAGGGGCCAAACTGAGGGCCTCCTACATGGAAACTCACCCTGGCAGAAACTGAACTGGTAGCCCTCACCTGAGAAACACATCACAGTTTAGCATATGGGTCTGTATGGGCTGGGCTGGGCCAGGGCCTTGATCCTTAGACCTCAGCTCTGCAAAGTGAGCACTCAAACTATTGAGCCATTACAGCATCCCCAATTATCATTTTTTTATCCCATTAATAATGTTGACTGAGGAAGTATTATATTATCTTTTAGGTTCTTTTAACCTGTGAGAAACAAAGATATGCTCAGATTACCTTAGTGGAGTTTATTATGACAATGCCCTGGGAAATAAGGAAACAAGAAACAGTTTCAGCCACCCAAAATTCAGTGCTTAAGGAGTCCACAATCTATTTTAGGATACACTTCTTAACAGCTCTGATACCCTGAGACTCAGAAACTCAGAAACTCATTGCTGCTTATTATATGTGTCACCACTAGGTTGACATTATTTACAATATCTGTATCTACTGCTTCTGACACTTCATCCTGACCTCTTCTTTGTAAATGCCAAGTTCAAACCTCCCTCCAAGGATGGTATAGTTAAGCATCATCAGTTTTAGAGTACTTTCCCAATCCCCAATCATATGAGATTATCTCATATGAGATTCCTTCTAAAAGCCTGCCTCTAGGTCAGCTGCTCATTCCTGATTTAAATATTGTGGTTAGGATATCAGAATACCATATGTATTAGTACACTTTGTGGACATGAAAGGATTGAAGATTTTCTTGAAGTGGTCAATATAATTGAAAAGTATCTTGCTTGACCAGACGAATACAAATTATATCTGACTACTTTGTTAAACATGTAGGAAAGATTTATATACTCCATCTGTAGGCATTTCTCTTATATGTCTGAGATGACTGTTTTCTAAGGGTTTCTTTCAAAGCTAGTGCATCCAACTGGTCTTGAGTATTCTGGGTGATCTGAGCACAGAAAACCCACTTTTCTGGGAAATTTCCCAGTTTCGTGCAAACCGGGAGAATTGGTCATCCTAAAGCCTTATCCTTTTTTTCTTGTTTCTTTCCTTCTTCCTTCCACAAATGTTTATTGAGTTCCTGTTATATCAATCTCTGTGCTGAGTGGTAGAGAAGTAAAAGTGCTGGAGAAATAGTGGTGAATGGGATGACCACATTTCATGTTCTTTTTGAACTTAGAACCTCAGGTGGTAGACAGAACTCGCATGAGTAATTATAAGTGTGATGAATGAGTAGAAAGGCAAAGTACTGGGTATTCTGGAGAAGAGTAATGGACCTGTGGAGTCTCTATTTTGTTTAGTGGGTAGAGAGGAAACAACTAAAATCAAGAAAGACAAGCTCTTAGTCTAATGGATCACATTCAAATATGTATATGTAGGTAGTAAGAGTTTGGGGAGATAATGAACAAGTAAATGAAGTGAGTGCTCTGAAGAAAATAAAACCAGGTGATGAGACAATGACTTGGCAATAAATCAGATGGTCAGGGAAATTCTCTTTGAGAAGGTGACATTTTGGCTGAGACATGCATAGAGACAAGAAGGTAGCCATCCATAGCCATGGGAATAGAAAGAAGGCTAGTGTCACTGGTGTTACAATAATAGGTGGTAGGAGATAAAGCCAGAGAAATAGGCAATGTCCAGATCACATAGGGTACTGAGTTTTATAGGTGATGGTAAAAATTTTTATTCCAGGAGTAATGGGGGGGTGACCTGATCTCAGTTAAAGGCATAGTTCCATTCTTGAGTAAGATGATTAAAGATTGAAATAGTATCATCTATAGTATTTGAGTTAGAGGTATTAGGACATTGGTAATGTTATTCAAGGTCATAGAGAAGTTAAGAAGTGATAGTTTAAGGAGAAAGAGATTGCTTTATTTCTTAGTAAGATGCTAAGTTTAAAAGGGGCAATAAAGCATAAAAATTGTTGGCTAATATTTTGAATTTAAGTCTAATCTTTAAACTAATATTTGGAAGCCACTATGTATTTGTACCAGTGGTATAAGAGATGTGATTATATTAATATCCCAGAGCCATGAGTATAGAATGAGAACCTAGGATTGCATTAGAAGACAAATTTAATTTTACTCTACCAAACTTTGGTTTTGAAGCAAAAATGTCTTGAGCTGAGCAAATAGATGATCAATAGCAATAGTTTACTTACTAAAACAGACTTTCATGACTTATATCCAGCTATGATTAACTCTTTTTTCAGGGAAGATGGAATTGTGTTTGAAAACTCACATTTTAATTTTAACTTGGGCACTTATACAAAATAGATGACTAGGTGGTATTCTTTCAGAATGAAGAACTTTTGAATAATATTTTAAAGATTTATTTTTATTGTTTTTGACACAGAGAGAGAGAGAGATACAGAGTCAGAGACAGAGAGAAGGGGAGGGCCCAGAACAGTCTCCATAGTTGCACATCATTGGTTTTTACACATAGTTTCATTCCACAGGTGGGCGCCTGGCTGCACAGGGCAGGAACTGGGCTGGGACCTTGCCCCAGTGAGAACCAAACTGGGGGCACTCCCCAGTTCAGCATATGGGTCCACATGGGCCGGGGCCAGGATTTGATCCTCGGTCCCTGGGGCTGCAAAGTGAGCGCTTAACCCACTGAGCCATCCTGGCTTCCCCTTGAATAATATTTTAAAGAAAACATGCATACTGTGAACTTTATGGCAACATCATAGACAAAAATCATGAGTCTAGTCTGGGACAACTTGCTGCTTTTCCTTAAGTAGCCCATTATTTTACTGAAATGTCTTTTTAATAAGAAAAGTAGTCAGGACACTTGGCAATATATTCTATTTATGTAATCAGAAAATCAGAGTTATGTAATCATGAATCAGAAAAACTCAGCCAATGCTCAGCACATCTTTCAGAAGATGAACAAGAAGCAAATGAAGAAATGGTAAGGAAAGAAAGAAGATGGACTGGTGAAGAGCTGAGGAATAGTGTTCCCAGAGAATGGGGCACTAGCCTAAGTTGATCTTTATATGTTCCTTTGAGAAGCAGAGAGTGGAGTAATGAACTAATTTTCTTTGCCAGTATAAGCTAGGTCAGTCACGGAGAGAGGAACATCCCCATTTTCTATGTTATGATACTAAGTGCTCTAAGTTCAGTAAGGTAGATGTGAATTCTATGTATAGATGAGATAAGGGCATGGTAACATAACTTGTACAAACTCTCAGAGACAGTAAATATGAGAGATAAAATGAGAGCTATAGTAATCATGTGTTCCTAATTTTTCAGCAGTCATGATTTCAGATTTCTGCATAATGATACCCATTGAACATTTTTATTAAGTTGTGAAATGTGTGTCTCAACTTACTAGAAACCATGTATTTTGGGTCCTGGTCTAGCACTACTTCCACTGTACTTACCACATTATCTCTCAGAGGAAGTCTGCCAAATTCTATTACTTTGACGCATATTATTCAACAAGGGATTTACCCAACTGATCTCTAAAATGAAAGTGAAATTCTCACAGTGAAGATGATTTACTCTTAAATTATGGATGACCACTGGGCAGTGTATTTGAGATGGAAACTTGTGTAATATGACTAAGCTATTAACAAAAAAAATATTTGCTTTACTACAGCAATTGATATTATGGGAAAACAAACCATTGATGCTATATGAAAGAATAAGGGGAAGCTCTTTATCTTCCTAACTAAAACATTAAAAGATTTTGGCAGAGTGAATGTGAAAGATATTAGAAATAGGACTGAGATGTATATCCAAGAAAGAGAAAAAGTGCCTTGGCATGATACTGATCTACTTATCCTTCAGGGTCAGAATGCCATCTGTGATTTAATATTTAGGGACTATTTTGTCTTCAAAACAAAAATTTAAGGCATAAGCACTAGTGATTTGGCCATGGGAAATTTTAAAGTTCAGTGATTCAAGGACACAATACAACACCTTTTGAAACAAAACATCTTGGTTGGTGAGAAATTCAAGTAGGCACATACCATATTTGTGAATAATAAGGGATAGCTTGTTTTCGATATAGGTAATATGCAAAAGTAAAAATCCTGATTTATAATATGAACAGTAAAAGTCTTTGAAAGTTTAATAATTTCTAACTAAAGAGTAGACTAATGGATATACTCTCTAACCTTAAAAATAAATCTTGCAGAAGGTATCTTATGTATTTACATTTCATTAGAAGCATAGAATATCATGTAGGCTGGTGATAATTAGAAAAATAGGTCTTGAGAATCTCTGATTTATAGTGTTTATGCTGGACAACAAATTTTTGAGTTTATAGAAAACAATTATTGAATATTTTACTAGATAATGGAGAGGATTTAAAATAATCTCAGGGATGCCTCTGTCCTGAAGAAGCTTATAGTCAAGTAAGATAAGACTTATAAATATAAACAACTGAATAAATATAAACTCTTTTTGATTCTTAACTCCTTTTACTTCCTGCCCTTTTTATTTTTTTAAGATTTATTTTTTATTGTTTGAGAGAACTTAAGAGAGAGAGAGAAGAGGGGAGGGCCCAGAGCAGTATCCATAGTTGTACACCATTAGCTGTGACATGGTTTCATTCCACACAGGTAGATGTGGAGCCCTGCAGGGAGGGAACCAAACTGGGGGCCTCCCACATGGGAGGCTAGAATTTTTGCTGCTATCCTGGTGTTTACCAGTTGTGACAAGTTCAGCACACCAGCTTGCAAGGGCCAGAGTGGGGAATCGAACCCTGGACCCCTCAATTGCGAGGAAAGCACTCAAAATACTAATCTATTCTGGCATCCCCTACTTACTGTCTTTTATATTGTTTTGGCAAATTGTATTATTCCTATTTCCACAAAATACTAAAAATATTTGAGTCTACTTGTCTTTACTTACATAGTTCTCGCTTCTTGGAAAACAGCTCCTTCCCTTAATCTCCACGTAGTCAAATCCTGCCAGTTTTTCTGGCCCAATATGTTATTTTAGCTAAGTTGGAAGAAATGACTTTAGAATTGAGAAAGTTGAGAAATTAGACATTGGGGCATTGGAATCACCATCAGCCTGGATGTTAATGTCACAGAAATGATGACTGATGTAGAAAGGAGGATATGAGCAAGTGGTAGATATAATGAAAGATGTTGAGTGTTCTAGGAACTAGTATTTGATGGAAAAGAGAATGAGGGAAAGGAGGCATAAATGGATGGTTTCCCTTTAGAAGAGGAAAGGGAATTGAGAGGGAGTTGTAGAAAAGTGATTTGGTAACAGAGTTTGGGAGAAAAGGGGAACTTTTATAAATGAGCCCAGAAGTGGAATATTTAATAATGGATATGTAGCTATCAACTTTGTGGTATCCCCAGATGGGTAGCCTGTTTACATTTAAGAGCAGGGGTGGAAAGACCAATCAAACAGCAGCCCGGGGCTATAGAAATGCTAGGACTGTGGTTCTGCCTGACCGGGATTTCTACAGAGCAGAGGCGGAGGGACAGAGTGGGCAGATGAGGTGCTGGGTTTGGAGGCACCCTGTGGGGTAGGGAAAAGAGGCTGGAGGCAAGTGGAATGGGTGGAGGATGGCTCCGAGGATCCTAAGAATGAATAACTGGATCCGAAAATGCAGCAGATGAAGAGACAGCTGAGAGGATATGTTAAAGAAAGCAAGGAGTGAATGTGAAAGAATTGCTTTTGAAGTGTGATTGTTTACTAGATTTGAGAGCTGTGAATTTCAGTAAGCCAATAGAGTTTTTAGGGTTAGTAAATTTACATGATTAAAACTATTTCTTGATCTATAAAATGGGGATGATGACACTTGCCAGACATTTCTCTCAAGTTGTCTTGAGTCATATGAAATATGATCATAATAAATATGTATATATACTTCTTCTGGGGATGGAATCTTATTTAAATTAAATTACTTGGTAAACTAAATCGTTGTTTAAATTTAGCTATTATGTTGTTGTTGTTGTTTTTTCTTAGAGAAGTTAGAATGTATTATTTCAGAGTTCCAAGTGAAACTATGATAATCATCTGAAGAAATGACTTGTTCCCCACAGGAAATCAGCATTTTCTTCTCAGGTGAATTACACTAGGTGAAATGGGGTTCAACAAAGTTGCTATAGGAAATTAAATCTTGGAATCCAGTGAAAGATGGAAGGAGATTAAAATTAGTGGGGCCTTAAGAGCTGTAATTGTTTTTAAATCTTGGGGTTTTCTTGCAATTATTAAAAAAGAAAAAGGAAAAAAAAACCCCTCTGTGTCTTTTTTTCTATTGATTATTAGATGTCTGCTTCATTCTTCCATGTTCAGGCTGATCATTCTATTGAAAATTGTTGCCAATGCTGTGTGCTGTGTTTAGGAAAAGGGTGCTAGAGGGGAGTAATTACGAGCACTTCTGGCCTTTCATCTAAAACCAGGAATCTTAAGTGAGAGCTGTTTGAGGTACTTGTCATTCAATTAAGTGGTTTGAAACTGCCTGTGGTTGAAAAACCTGTGGTGCATGAGTTTGCAGCCACTGGGGCTAATACCATCCCACCAGAGCACTCACATTTCATCGGAAACCACTGCTTTGTTGGGGTCGAAGGATGCTGGGCAGACATCCTGACCACGATGTTTATTTCTTGAGGGCAAAAATCACAATGGAAATTGGACCTGCGTCTAGCAGAAAATGATTTCTTCCCCTCAAATATATAACACGGCAGTTAGAAATGTAACGTCTATGCATGCTTTTAGTACACTGAGAAGTTACAGAAGGGTTAGTACTAAAGGAAGGTGAAGTTTGCTTTAATACTCTTTTTTTCACTCTCATTTAGTGGAGACCCCATGTCCACTTCAACTGATATTAAGGTTTTTTTTTTCATAAATGGTGTTGCACAAGGTACATGTGAGATGAAAAGAAAGTAGGAAACAAAGTAGTTTTTAGAATTTTCAAATTATTGGGATAAGTTATGATTTTAAGGCAATTCTTAAGCCTTGGTGAGACTGTTAACTACTTACTGATAGAGTTCAGGAGAGCCTGAAGGTTAGGAAATAAGTTTACTCCAGTGAATTTCCTAATGAACGAGTTTTTCAGAGAGAATGACAATGTCACCAATTCCATGCTGCAAGAGATGGAGGTAGCGACCCACTGACCAAGTTCTCTAGAATCAGTCTGGTCCATCTGTCTTTGTTTCCTCTGTTTTGGTAGGCTTCCACTTGGCTTATTTTTTTTTCTTGTTATAATTGTATTGCCCTATATATTACAGACTGAATATTTATTTATTATGCATTTTGCATGGATACAATACTAGCTTTTGCTCTGAAAAGTGGTGAGAATTGTCTCAAGGTGTCTTTCATGGGATAAATTCCTAATCTTAGAGACTTTTAATGTATTATGCTAAAACTTTTTAAGAATCACTATAGATAAACTTATTTATAATAAATAAATACAATAGACATAAATGGTAAATAACAAAGTGACTTCTTAGAGACAGCCCTATCGGTTAGTAGACGCTACATAAAATGTTCTTACCTCAATTTGATGCTACTGCAATTAAAAAGAAAACATACTGGATGAGTGTTGTAGAACTAATGCAAGATGAAGATATTTAAGTATAAATAAGCATAACAAGGTTAACCTACTCTTTTGTTTCTGTCCTTCCTAGTGTCATCCAAATTACTTATTGCCAGAATTATATTGCTTTTGTTTTAAATTTGGTGGTCAAGCAGGAAGCCTTTTTTTTTTTTTTTAATCAATGCCTGTCCTTGTACCACCAATTTAAGAAGCCTATTCTCTGAAAACAAAGGCCATCCCCGTTCAGAAAGTTGGCCCCTGTAACCCTAACTTGATACCTATTTTCCTTAAAACTTTCCACAGTAGGTCATTCCTCAGGCACACAAAGGCAGGTCCTCTCTCAGCTCCACATTTATCAGTGAGGAAAAAAGCAAACACCGCGATTTCACAGGTACACAGTGTCTCCACACCTATTACAGTTGAGGGCAATGGTGACCTCACCCTGGCCCAAACCACTCACAAGTAGCCTTTGTTGTTACTGAAGCCTCATGTTTTAATACAATCTAAATACCCCATGTTTGAACAGCAAGAGTCCTGTTTTCAGCCATGTTAGAAGTAATATCAAAGACAGTCACGTTTTAATGGTCTTCTGCTCTCAGACAGTTGCAACAGGCAAAGGAAAACTTGGTGAGGCTGTGTTTCTTCCCTGTTTTGAACTCTCCTGCCCATCTATACTTCATCTTTCCTTCCCCACACTATTCAGATGCCACATGTCTGTCATTGGAGAGATTGTCTGGTTCTGGGAAAAGAAGGAGCCCTCAGAGAAAATGGACCCACTCTTTTTTACAAGTAAACACTTCACAAGAGCTAATTCTATGTGGACTTTTCCCTGTAGCGCTGGTGGCACCCATAGTTAGTGTTAGCCTCTTAGTAGATTGATAACCCCGTGGGAGAGCAGTCACATGAGGATGATAATTAGCCAGTAGGCCAAGAAAGTCGGGATTTGCAGACACAAGGCTAGTGATCATTTGCGCAGGAAGACAGTTGAGTAAACATATTGTACAAGAAATTTATTTTATACCTAAAGGCTTTCTTGGTATGAAATAGAGTCAGACCCTTTATGGAAAAAAAGATTCAGTGATCAAATTATTTCAAATGTGGGATGATGCTGAAAGTCTCTGAGGAGCCAGCTTCCTTCATAATGCACACATATACACACACAGTTAAAGCCTAAATCATATTCCAGATGGGACAACTGAGGCATAGAGAAGTTAAATAACTACCTCAAGGTCACCAAGCAAGGAAATGGCATCAAACATAGGGATCTTGGCCAGGCTTTTGGCTGCTTGGTTCATGCCCAAATCTACCACATTCTATTATTAAATTATAGTATGTTTATCTCTTGACTGTATCTGACAGGGGAAGTCAGAAATACAAATTAAAAAATTATTTTTCCTCAGTTCAAAAATCAAAATTCTTAGATTAACTTTTTTAAAAGAAAAATATACTTCTGTATTTGTGTTGCTCTTAGCTGTGAAAGCACACTGATAGATAAATATTCAATAAATCAACTTCTGTGCCTCCCTGCCAAGTAACACCATTCACAAGGAAGAAAACTCTTACAAAGCTTTGACTGAATTGTCCCATTTGTATACCTCTTTGGAGGAAAAAATGTCTTTGGAAATTGTTAAAGCCTTTTGTTTACCAAACACTGTACACTGTTGAAAGTAAAATTTCCTCTGTGTTCTAAATTTTGGCTCAGTTGGTTAATCTTTTAGGAGTGTTGAAAACAGGGCTTTAATTAGCAATTTTATCAGTTAACCCAGTCACTCATCTCCAGTTCTTATCTGAATCTGTGGTAGTGCAGGCACTTAGGGACATCAGAAAAAGGCCGACTTGTCAGTGTGACAGTTGAGAGGACTTCTGTGGAAGGAAAAAGAAAGATCTCAAAATGGACAGTATTAAATGGAATCTGATACGAATGCAAAAGAAATTCTCTCACCAAAGAAAGCTAGAATAGGACTCCGTTTCTCTTGTATTTCTCTGTAATCCTCTATGGTATGTCACCTTTGTTAGTTAAGTCAGAGTCAGTGGTCTCGTGTAATGTGAAGATGGGACCTAAAAAGGGGACATTTCTAAACCAGTTAGTCAGTCACTGAGTTGAACACAACCCTGGAGAAGTCCTTCACTATGTAAAATCGAAGGATTGCTTAGGCAATTAACATAGGGCTTGGAGAACTCAGTTTTCTGGTAAAAGTGAGAAAAATAGCAATACCATGAAGTCTGTAAAAGAATATTTGGCTCCTCCAATGCAATCCAGTTAGAAAGGCTTGAATCTTTCCCTAAATACAATTTATGGTTCTTTGTGGTATCTCTTATTGATTGTCTTCCCGACTTACTAAACATCTTGTTTTTTTCCTGTACTTAAACTGTATTAAAGTGTATTGTTACCTGAAAATAAATTTCTACCCCTTAAGAAATGGAAAACATTTAAACCATAAAAAGAAGATCTATAATTTTATTATCTCAGCATGGACTTCCTATTATTGCAGAAGCAGAGCAAGTAACAGGAAACAAAATTCCATAAGGGATACGTTGAAGCCAGGAGATATATATGCTTGCCTAAGCAGTTCTGATGATTTGATAGTTGAAATGTTTATGCTTTTGTTCACTTAGATAACGTACTTTGGACATCTATTTTAAACAACAGATAATCGTAGTGTTGTACTGAGGGGGCTGACATAGTGGTAGTTGGTGTCTGAGGATTATTAAAACAAACTCAGATGGTTGTAACAGGGTGACTGTTTTTGGCAGAGCAAGTACTTAATGTTTCATGCTAAAAATGGTAGTATTTAAGATTTATTATAAAACTACAGAAAAACATATTTTTCTTCAGAAGCAGAAGAATGGAACATTCGTTAAAACTTAAGGAAAACTTACTTTGCTTTTATTTTTCTTTCAGCCATGTTCAAAAGTAAAATTGGTATATGACCTTGTTTTGTCTTTTATTCTAGACATTTCCTTCCCTCTTTACTATTTGATATAATTTCAAAGTAGCTAAAAGTGTGAAAATCAAAGACCATGTTAAATTTTTCCTGAAGGATATTGAATGTCATGGTCATTATTCTAGTAATAAGAGGTTTGTTTAGCTGCTTTGATTTCCATAAACTTGAGAGCTCCTATCCTGAGAAAAAATGCCTCTTACCTGTTTTCTCACAAGTAAGCTAGCTAAATACTATCATGCCAATCTTTGAATTTGTAGCAAGTCGGAATCCCTGCAGTCTTCACTTATTTATTGAGATATAGGGAATTATTAGCAAATAAAATGTAAAACTTGGCTTGATAAGTTATATTAGGCTGCATTTTCTATAGATATACTCTATAAGAGATTTGAATCTTATACTTTGCTAGTTCTAGTAATGGGTACTTGCAGCACAATTCATGACTCATCATGGGGCCAAGCATTCCTCATAATTATTAGATGAATATAATGATTTCATATGTATAAGGTATATAATCATGTATGTAGATGATTAGTAATAACTGTAGGTGGCTATGAATAAGTGAGTTTTAAGCATCTCTTTCTGACCATTACCTCATAATTTCCCAGCTCACAACCTCTTGTTCCCAGACACCTACATCTCTCTGGGATCTAGTGTTATTCCATCATCTTTCATTGTCCCTTCCTACTCTCGTATTCCTCCTTCCCACCTTATCTGACTTACATTTTACTATTATCATCACTTACATATACCTTCAACTTTTTGCCCCTTTCTGGCTTTGTTTTATTAACTGCTTGCCTGCTCTGACCCAGTGCAGCTGAACACAGCTAGAAAAACACACATAAGAAGTTGAATGGACTCATTGGAGATGACCACTGACCTCAAGTAAGCTCAAGATGACTGCCATCTGTTTACATTTTCCTAATCCATTCATTCCCTTTGTCTCCTAGTAAAGGCAGTGGTTCTTAATCAGGGGTGGATTTTGCATTTCAGAGGACTTTGGGGATATTTTTGATTGTCACAACCTGGAGTAGAGAATACTACTGGCATGTAGTGGATAGAAATCAGGGATGCTGCTAAATGTACTGAGATGCACAACCAGCCTTCCCCCCATCTCAAACAAAGAATTATCCTGGTCCAAATGTCTGTAGTGCCAAGGTTGAGAATCCCTGGGTAAAGCATTTACTGCCTTTTCTCTGTTTAAACTCCCAATATGCCCTCTTGTCTCTATTTTCAGCCAGTGATCTTCCTTTTGCATCTGAGAAAATAAAAGCAATTTAATGAGGCTTGCTCAAGCTTCCTTCCACTAGCATAGCCACCTACTTTCTTGTATCTGGACTTCCATTACTGTTACTGTGAATGCCCATCTGTAGTTCTAGATAAGGCTGACCCTGCTGCATGCACACTAGATCCCATCCTCTCTATTCTACTCAGGGACTGAGTGCCAGTAATTTTTTATTTTCTTTCTTGCTTTACCAATTTACTCCTTGTACTGAATCACTCTTATCAGCAAAACGATTTGCCAATAATATCTCCTATCCTAAAAATAAAAACAAACAGACAAAACTCTTGAATCTCTTTTTATTTCACATCTACCTTTAGGGGCAGCATAGTTTCTATTTTTTCTCTTCCCACTCTTCCTTAAACATGCTCCAATCAGACTTTGATATCTTTAACTCCAGAGAAGCAGTTTTTATAAAGGTCACCAATCATGTACCCACTGTTTAATCCAGTAATCATTTATTTTTCTTCAACTCTCTTGTGCCATTCATGACATTTTACTCATCAATCAATCCCTCTTTCTTGAAATCCTTTCTTCACTCGGTTTCAGGCCACTACACTTTCCGAGTTTTCTTCTTCCTTCTTCTGTTACTCTTCTCAGCTTCTTTTGTTGGTCTCTGTGTAGTATAATAAGAAATATATTTGATTTTTGTCTTTGGATTTTTGGTATAGAGCTCCTAAAATCCTTGGAATTTCCTGAATGATAATGGTGATAGGAGCATCTTATGTTTTAATGAAGTGACTCTTTGTTGGCCCCTAGGTCAACTTCAGGATTGAGGCTGGTCATCAGAAATATTAAGACTGACTAAAAACTTAGGAATTTAAGTCCCATACCCCAACTTCTGAGGAGGTGAGAAGCGGTAGAGATCAAGTTAATCACCAATGACCCCAATCATGCCTATGTACCGAAACCTCCGTAGATATCTCATCTTTCTTTAAAGATTTATTTTTATTGGTTTTTGACAGAGAGATAGAGAGAGAGAGAGAGAGAGAGAGAGAGAGAGAGAGAGAAGGGGGAGGGCCCAGAGCAGTCTCCATAGTTGCACATCATCAGCTTTTTGACATAGTTTCATTCCACAGGTGGGCGCGGGCCTGCACAGGGCAGGAACTGGGCCGGAATCTTCACTGTGGTGAGAACCAAACTGGGGGCACTCCCCAGTTCAGCATATGGGTCCACATGGGTGGGGGCCAGGATTCAATCCTCGGTCCCCGGGGCTGCAAAGTGAGCGCTTAACCCACTGAGCCATCGCAACTTCCCCTACATCTCATCTTTCAATGATGGGGTTTTGCCAACTTCTGAATTGGCAAGCACACCAAAATGTGGGAGGGTGGCTTACCTCGGCTGCATGGCACAGACATTTCTGCCATTGGACCCTTCCAGACTTTGCCTATGTACCTCTTCATCTGAATGTTAATTTGTACCTTTTATAATAAATTATAGTGATAAGTATAGCTCAGTCTCTTTCAAAAGCTCTGCTACTGGTTGAAACATGTAAAAAAATCCCAATGTTCATTTGTCGCCCTCATAATTCCAGTTTGGCTTTGAATGCAGCTACTTTATCTGCTTACTTGAATACAGTTGCATTTCCCCCTCAAGTGACAGATTGAGTTCATTGAGCAGGTTGAATATCTCACACAAGTAAGCAAGTTTTATGACCCATTCTGTGTCACTGAAATGTGCTGCCAGTGGCAACTGTTTTTCTAAAAGAAATCTCTGGAGTGGCTCTTGTAATTAAAAAACTAGACAGTGATCTGCCTTTAGAAAGCCATGTCACTTATGCGTATAAGAGAATGCTCTGCATTCATCTCCTCACAGAGCTGCACAAACAAATGTGAGTTAAGTGTATGAACTTTAATGTGGTTGATAATTTTAACCACATTCTTCAAAATGTTAAGTTCAGGTGACATTTTTCAGCTAGACAGCATTTCTCAATGGATAGCATAATGTATAGACTCACATTCAGAAGTGTTCTAGTGAAACCAGAAAGCTGAAGGTCACATGGTTAGTAAAGTGGAAAATACAGACATAAAGCTAATACTTGTTTCAAATATTATAAGCTTTTCATGTGAATCATATTTTTACAGAGAGGCAAGGAAATGCTAAAAGTCACTGAGATGGATAATAGTGCCAGAGCTTCCTCTGATGGACATCACAGACCTTTAATTTTACTTTTCCAGAGTTTCTTAAAGAAATTCATATCTAAAAACAGCTGTAAAAACATTGGACAATGTTTACAGGGAAATCAAGTGTTTAATCAACATTATGTCATAATTATATTGCATTCTTTATTTAAGAAACTCTTGTTGGGAAGAACATATCAAGACTATAGTGTTGTATAGAGTGAAATTCCATTGAATGATTACCCATAACCTGGAAGTATTTCTTTTTTAAACTGTAGAAAAATTTTTATCTTTCTGATTTAGTAATTTCAAAAGTTGTACTTTGAGGATGCCTACATTTTCTGTCCTATTATAGCTATACATTATATAAAAGGTAGTGCAACACTATTCACTTTCCTTTGAATTTGTTGTTGTGCCCATGGAGACATTTTTTAACAGCTACCCTCAAAATTTTTCAAAAGAAGCTTTTGCTCTTTTAACAGAGAATGGGAAAAACTACCGGTAGATAGTGTTCAAGGAACTCAGATGATTACTTGGGCATTTTTTTTTTGAAGGGGAAAACTAGATAAGTTCTTACAATAAATAGATTTTTATTTTTGACTTTACCATCTTCAATTTAGGGAAGAGAAATTAATCATTTTGTATGCAAATAGAGGTCACAGAGCAGTCAGTGACTTGACACCAATGTCTGATGATTCACACAGTTTCTTTTATTTTGTAACCTTTTAAAGAACACTTATTAACTTTTGCAGGATATCTTTCTATGGGATTGAGAAAGGTTTATCATATGGAACAAACTCAAAGACAGATATTAACTTGTGTGAGGTTGAACAGCACAAAATCCGTGGTCCATTACTCTAAATGGTAGCTGTATGGTCAGCAAATAACTATGATGAAGAGATCATCTTTTCTATGATAATAGGATCATGAAGGTCTTTAGATCCTGTAGTATTTAATAATGAAAGATGGAAGTTACATATAAAAGTGAAAAACTGAAAGCATGATATCACCACAACTTAGAACACTGGAGTTATTAAATATTGTAATTTTGAAAAATTTCATAAACATTGGAAATTGTTCCTAATATAGTGCCAAACAATAAAGACTACACAGCATGTGTATAATATGGTACACCTTTTGGAAATATATATTATCACACATAAAAATGTTAAGTGCTTATACTTGAGAAATGGTGCATTTCTTAAGGTAATTATAGGAACCTCATTAATTTTACTGAAACAATTGCTGGCTGGGGGCAGACAGGTTGGGGTGGGACTATTTCTTATAGTTATTCAAGGATTCAGGCTGACATAGGTTCCACCATCTTCAACTCAGGGTTTCCAATGTTCCCTGGACATTGATAATCAACTGGAAGATGGGAAAAGAGGAGAGGGAGAGTAATAGATCTCTGGAAGGTTTAATGAGCCAGGCTAAAATTGGAGCCACATTGGGCCAAACTCAGGTCTATGGCTTCATTTAATTGTAAGAGAGGTAGGAAGTGTGGTCTGCCTGTATGCCCCCAGGATAAAGGAAATGGGTTTTGGTAAACACAGCATTTTTGTCTCAGGCAAGATCCTGGGTAATATATGTAGTCATTCTCATACTTAACTTTGTTTTAAAGTGGTCATTGGATTTCCGTGTATCAGCAGAGAGCTACAGAATGAAGGCATTGCTTCTGTCTTCCAGAATTGGTAATAAGTAATAATTCTTACTATCACAGTCACCACCTCCAGAACTTGAGGCTGAAAATAGGGTTCTATATGAAGGGACCTAAGGTGGATAGTACCTAAGATTGACTTTTAAAACAATTCTACTACATTTATTCAGGTGACATTATTTAATAAAATAATATCGGTTCCAAGTGTACAATTCTATAATATATCATTTGTATATTGCATTGTGTGTTTACCACCCAAAATTATCTCCTTCCATCACCGTTTATTTGACCCCCTTTATCCTATTTTACCTCCATCTCTACTCACTTTCCCTCTGGTAACCCCTGTACTATTTTCTGTGTCTGTGAGTTTTTATTTGTTTGATTTGTCTGTTCATTTGTTGTTTTCAGTTTTGTATCCCATATATGAGTGACATCATACACCTTTCTCATGCCAAGATTTTCAGTTCAAATTTTCCTAACTGTGTCTCTATTGATGTTTATTTGGTTTGCTATGCTTCTCACACTCAGCTGATGAGTTTGGTGAATGATTCAATAATTTTTGCCATATTTTTATCATTTCTACTCATTACTGGCTGCCCTGATCTCTTTTCACCAGTGATGTTTTCTCTCCCCTCAGAAATTCATTTGTACACTGCCATTTTCTTCATTGCATTATCCCATAAACTTGGAGTAACATGTCCCTGATTTCACTTTCACTCCTGCTAAGATAGACAAGAAATTTAATGTTTGTTCATTGCTTTAATTCAAGCTCTGGCATTCTTGTGACAGCAACAACAATAATGAATACCCCTCAGCGAGACACCACCACGTGTTAACATGAACATAGCTGTGAGATACTGATATACTAAGGTTATGAAACCTTACCAAATTATTTGTACAGTGCTGCCAATATAAGTGTATGGTGGAAACTTCATGAACTTAATTGTCACACATAGATAATGTAATGTAGAATTGTATACCTAGAACCTATGTAATTTTTACCAACCAGTGTTAGCCCAATACATTTAACAATTAAAAAAAAGAAAAAACAAAAAGATGGCCACAAATATAAAATGGCTAATTGCAGCAATCAAAGTTTTATATACTTTGCTTTTACTTCATAGTACTTGCTAAAGGCGTGCTTAAAACTAACTAAAAGTTTTCCTAAATTTTTCTGAGTGTCTTTCCTGTCCATAAGCTGGGAACCCCTTAAGGCAGAGATAATGCATTTATTCTGTAGATCTCTGCTGAGTAATTGGTTTTTATTCTTCTGCCAAATGATGGGGACTATATAAGCTTAGGTTGTTATAAGATTATGTTGTTAAGGCCAAATGGAAGTATCTCTGGGTTTAGAGGTAGAAACTTAGCAAATAATCAGCTCTCTGACAGGTCCTTAGACACAGTGTAATTTGTTGTTCTTTGTAGATGATTTAGGCAAGTAATTTCTCCACTCTGTCCATAATTTCTTCATCTGTAAAATGAAGTTAACACTAAAAATGTCTGCTCTATCTCTGTTATCCCTGTGAAGATCAAACTGTTCTTAGTTTTCACTTATGAACTTAAAGGATGTTCATTACCTATCTAGACTTTAGTAATATTGGAATTTATAGTATTCAGTAAAATTCTGCTGGATATTCTTCATTTGTGTTTCTAGATTTATTATTTCGTTTTCTCCATTCTTCTTTGTTACCCAGGAGGCTGATCGTAAAGGCACTCTTGACATATGAGTTAGGTCAAAGGGAAGTGCCAACCAGAGAGAGATTAGATGGCTGGAGGAAGAAGAATTTGGGATTTTTATTCTATAGTCTTTCACCTCAGGGTTATGGGTTGGCAGTGGCAGTGTTCCTCTACCAAATACCACAACTCCTGTCTGGTGTCTCTCCTAGAGTTACCCCCCCCCCCCCCCCCCCCCCCCCCCCAGGTTTCTATCATGTCTCTTTCTCCTTCCCCTTTCAACCGTAAGGGTGGTAGTAGTCTCTGGATTGCTGATCTTTAAGTGTTTTTATCATCCCTTTGGTTACCTTTACCTCTGCCCACACCTTTCTTAATAGCCCTTCATTAAACTCAGACTGTTACCCCTATTGAGTGTGCCATCTATATCCTGTTGGGACCCTGACCTATACACACTCCAAAGACATCTGTGTTGCATCACCATACATAACGTTCCACACTTAAGAAAATGATCGTGGTAAATCCATGAGCTGTAATAACAAGAGATTTCTTCAGAGGTGGAGATAACCTTCATGTTCCCTAATATAGATTATGTAGTAACAACACAGGCTAAGCCGGAATACGGGAAACTGGACAATATTCCTGACATTTAAGGTGGTACGATTTCACAAATGTCATCAATTTAGTAAAAACAATGAAAGAGCATATAAACATTGAGAAATTTCAGACACAAATTATTTAACAAGTCGTGCAAATATGGTGCATGCTCAATAATATAAGACATTATACATGCAATCATATTCATCCAGGTCAGCTCCTAAGCAGCAGGCTCTCTAATTCTCTCCTGCTTGAGTAACTATTGGCTACCTCCTCAAAGAAGTTTAAGTTTTTCCTTTGAAGAGTTCGTTTTTGGTGTCCTTCAAACTGTTTCTCTGGCATAATATAGGGGTTTAATATATAATTAAGTTGACTCTACATCTCAGTTTGAGACAATTTCAACTTAATTAAGGACCAGTTTAATTATTAGTAGGACCTCCTTATATACTGAAAATTTTCCCTGTTTGAATGATAAATTATATAGTCCCTTATGTATAATGATCCTTTACTGCTGTTTGTGGAGCTCTTAGGATATAAGCTATCTGTAACCTGCATAAGTTTTGAATACACAGCTTCATTTTGACATACTGTTTTATTTACACATACCTTCTATTCTAATTTGTAGTTCTTGGTTTGTTTCTGTGATTGGCTGTCCAATATAATAAATTTAACTTTTTGGTTATTCTTTCTTGGTCCCAGGTTAAGCATTTGGTTCCACATTGAAATAATTTCGTCCGTAGGCATTTCAACCTTATATAAGCCCTCTATTCCTTTCTAAAGCAGCAAAGTTCTTTGTCTTAACCATAAGCTTTTCTCTGGTAGTTTGAATAGCAATTCAGTCTTTTCCCTCGTATGAAGGTCATTCTGAATTGTTTTCTTTGCTTTCCCTGTCTCATTGTGTTCTCCAGTTTTTAACACATGATACTTCTATATGTCTCTGTGCACCATGTAGAATTTTTTTTTTTTAAAGATTTATTTTATTGCTTTTATTTATTTATTTATTTATTTAATTTTATTTTTGACAGAAAGAGAGAGAGACACAGAGACAGAGAGAGAACTGAACTGTGGGAACTCCCCAGTTCAGTATGTGGGTCTGCCTGGGCCAGAGCCGGGATTCGATCCTCGGTCCTCGGGGCTTCAAAGTGAGCACTTAACCTGCTGAGCCATCCCGGCTTTCCCCCACCATGTAGAATTTAATTTTCTTATTCTTTTTAAGTTTTTCATGCTTTTGAACTTGATTTCTCTGTAAAAGGTTGATGTTTTACTATACTAGTATATTTTGTCCTTTAAATCATGAGTATAGTTCTCTTCCAGTGTTCTCAGTATAAGCATTCATAAATTGAAAGCCTGAATTACATTATTATTGTGTCAACCCTGGGAAATGGTAGAATTTTGGTTCTCCTGGGGGGTTTGAGGAGAGCAGTTTTAACCATGACCTATCACTGAAATTTCTGAAATATGAAGCCATATGCAGAATTTTATCTTTTGCAACCACACCACATAGAAACCTTATTAAAACTCTGAGATAGGAAGCTTGGAAATCAAATTACCTGGCAGCTACATAGTTGTTTTTTTTTTCCTCTAGAAAATACTATTTGTTAAATAACCATATGATCATGAAACATACATCATGAATAAAATGTTTCATGTTTTCAAAGATGTTGTTGAATAAGCACTAAACCTGCTGCTATTATTTACTCCAGTTTCTATGTAGTTTAAAAATAGTTTGATTAGTCAATTATTTATTTTGTTATTTATTTATCTGTTACTCATTAGTCCAGAATTATTTATTGAGTACTTGCTATATGTCAAGCATTGTATTAAGTACTAGAAATAAAATGGTGAATGAGTAAGGCACAGTCATTGCTCTCAAAGAACTTACAGATTCATGGAAAACAAATAGGTACCTGAATGGTGTGATAATGGATGTTCAGTGTACCTTCAATGTATGAAAGTGTACCTTACTGAGAAGCAGTGATCAGACAAGGCTTCTTGTGAAAAGTCCAGTCCAAACTGGACCTGAGGAATGAGTGTGAACTAGCTAAGCTAGAGGTGGAGGGGTGGGGCAAGGAAAAAGGTGGCGTGTCCCAGGAAGAGGGAACAGCATGTCTATAGGTTCACTGGTCAGGGAGAATAGAACATTTTCAGGAAACCAAGAAGTCTGGCATAATGTAGAGTATAAGCGGGTAGGAAGAGGTTAGGGTGGTGCTGGAATGGAAGCAGAGGGCTGACAGGTTGTAAACCAAGAGGAGAAATTAGAACCTAATGGTGAAGGTAATGGGGACATAAGGATAGTCTGACATCCAGAGCTTTCCAGGATCTGACCCAGCATACTTTTCTGGGATATATTTCTACCATTGATCAGTATAGGCTCTAGGGTTCAGACAAAGTAGACTAGGGGCTGTTGCTCTGTCAGGCAAGTCTCCTTCCATCCATCTCCAGAGACTGATTTCTCCATTCAACTTTCCTTGATTTTCATGATTGGAAAATGCCTTCCTCCTGTGCACCTTTCTGTGAGACTTAAGTCGTAGCTTTTCTCATATTTATGGCATATTTTAGCTCCCTACTAGATGACGCCTGGAGACAAAGGTTTGTGTTATTTATCTGTTTTTACCTCTGATAGCGATTGTCTAAGAAAATTATGATTTTGTTTGGACCACAGTCATCTTTAATGAATCTATTACGGCAGTCACCTTCACTCAATCCAGATGTTGAAACTTTGGGTCTTCCTTTTCTTTATCCTAAGTGTACTTGCAGCCTCTTGGCTATTGAGGGAGCTAGTATGAACCTTGTTACTCTGACTTCAGCAGAGAAAATATCCAACACCAGTAGCAATAGTACCTTTAGGGAACTATGGCCGGAGCTCTCTATTCTGCTATTGCAGCGACAAGCCACCTTGAAAGAGAGCAGGAGAAGGAAAAATTGATGTAAAATATAAACAACAGGATAAGCAGACAGCCTACGAGACAAGGTATGTGGCGTCTCAGATCTATTTGGGAAGAATTGGAAGAATAGAGTTTTGTGAAACAGGTGGTGGTTAAATGAGGGAAATATTTTGTGCAAGGAGGCCTTCACATTCCAGCTCTTACACCAGGACTGGTGTCCATGGTAAACATGAATTACATTGCATTTTATTTGTTTCCTCAAATACACATACAAAGCTCTTTGGGGCCAGGTGGTGCCCTAATCCTATGGAACTATCCTGCTGTGTAACTAGGGAAGCACATGCCCCTGGTGTGGTGAGGATCTGCAGCATAACAGAAGGACGACATTGCAGAACCTGTGACTAGCTTGGAACTGCCCCACCTCATTGGGTTGTTGGTAAGTGGCATCAGCCTCTCTCCAAAGGGGACCTGGGGTTCTGGGGTCTAGGCAGGGCACTGGCAGTGTATGAAATGGCCGACTCAATCAGATTAGTCTCATCAGTGTTGAAGGGAGCACAAATCCTCTTCCTGACCTGACAGAGCTGGAGTCCAGACCTTGCTAATGACCAGTTTTGACTGCGTTAAGCCCTCACACAGCCAGTTTCCATGCAGCTTTGTGCAGGGTCAGCCTTTTCTTCGGGAAGTCACCTGTAAGAAACAGATTTTGGACAAATTAGCTCTTACCTCTCCCTTTCTAAACACGTGAGGTTAAAGACGTTGAAATGTTTCATTGCCTTTTTAAACATGATTTCATTATTCTGCTGGTACAATGTAAGCTTTGTAACAGGTACAAATCAGTTCTTTTTTTCTTAAACTAAAAAATCTTTTCTTTTTCTTTTAAAAAGGTAATAATGCTCTGTAGCAAAATTGAAAAATTTAGATAACATAAAAGAGGAAATTAAAATTGAAGTCATTTTGCCATAGTGTCTTTCTTTTTTTTCTTTAGAGAAAAACATACACATATACACACAACTATATTTGTACGTAGATGTATATACACATCTTAATCACACTTTTATTGATAGTCTGCAGACTTCATATAAAATGATACCAGACTTTTGAATATTGATAGTTTATATGGGAATTGCATTCACACGGAAGTGAACATATATGGGCAACTTAGGACAATAGCAGAAGTTAATTATAGTTAGATTATTGAATTAGATTTTTCATGGAATAATATGAATGGTTTATAATCCAAAATAAAGAAGCCCTATAAAACAGAGAATAATTTTGGCAACCAAAAACTAAATGTTAACAGAATTGTGAATGCACTTAGAGAATTCTATCAAATGGTAAACTTATTAATTAAGAAATGGCGTTTAATGATGTAGAAAGTTTGTACTGAGAAACAAACATGCGACAAGGGTCATCACGAGATAATGAGACAAATTGTGCTGATTGTAGTGTCTTGTTTGTAGTGTACCGCAATATAGTGTCCATTTTTCCTGCCTTTTGGCTGAGGCTCTTTCCAGGTGGGTCAACACAGCTGTGAGGAATCAATCTCCAACTGAGGTTTCGCCTTTCCATTTGTGGGAGAAAGCACTTTATCATACAGAACTACTGAGAGATGCTTGTTGAATCTTTTTTTGTATAAAGATTTATTTTATTGTTTTTGACAGAGACAGAGAGAGACAGAGACAGAGTGAATTGGGAGGGCCCAGAACAGTTTCCATGGTTGTACGTCATTAGTTTTTGACAGTTTCAGTCCACACAGGTGGGGGTGGGGTGGAGGTGGGGGGCATGCAGGGCAGGAACTGGGCTGGGGGCCTCCCTCATGGGAAGCACACCCCAGTTCAGCATATAGGTTTGCATGGGCTGGGACTCGATTCTCAGACCCCGGGGTGCAAGGCGAGAACTCTACCTGCTGAGCCATCCCAGCATGTACTATGTAAGGTAATTTTAATATATCAATGCTTTATGTTTTAGGCATTTTCATTATTGCAAATCACATATTTAACTAGATATTTTAAATGCAAATCATTTGAAAGATCATTTACTATAGTTCTTTTTTATCTTGGTGTCACAAATGTGAATAACAGATATTAATCTAGCATAGAAACAACAATGCACATGAAACTAGTGGAGTAGATAGCCGTTTAAAAAAACTCCTCCCTTAAAAAGTTAGAAATTACAGCCTTCTACTCTCTTGTCTTTATCTGTGTGATTTCTTACTATTGTCATACTGTAGTACTACTTCTAACCTGCAGGCTTTTCATGAATCCTTTTAATATTTTCCTGAAAAAATTGAGAGTAATTCTGCCTCTCATGAAGAATAAAATCTATGGATTTTTGGTATGTTTTGCAATTTGAGGACTTCTAAATTTATGGATGTATTCTGGTCAACTAAAGTATTAGAAGCAGGACAAAAATAAATATATGTTTTATTTATCTTTTCCAGGAAGAGCTTTCCTATAATCACTTAAAAAACCTTAAAAAGGTTCAGTGCCCACCATCTAACTGCATTATACATAAAGGGTGAGGATTATTTTATAGAAGTTTCTTTTAGTATGTGTAAGTATATGGGTGTGTAACATGTATGTGTGTATTGAATTGTGATATAAAGTATTTTTTATTGAGGATCATGACCCAACATTTTGAAAGCTACTGTTCTACTATACATGGCTAGGAGTAGGTTTTGATGTCACAATTTATATCTTTTAATACTGTGTATCCATTAACAAATTATTTTAGTTATAGTTATTTTTAATACTGTTATCCTTTAACCTTTATATAAGAGTTAACCAGTTAACATAAAACCAATTTACAGTATTAAAATATTCTGAATCTGCCTATATACTTGTTTTTACCAGAGTCTTGTATATTTTCTTATGTTTTTATGTTACTAATTAGTCTCCTTTCATTTCAGCTTGAAGAACTCTTTTCAGCATGTCTTGTAAGGTAGGTCTAGTGGTGATGACGTCTCTCAGCTTTTGTTTGTTTAGGGAAGTCTTTATTTGCTTTTATTTCCAAAGGACAACTCTTTGGGTAAAGCATTCTTGGTTTGCGGTGCTGGCGGTCAGATCTGGTGGTGCGCACACACTTGGCTGTGGACACCAGCTGCAGGTGCCTGCGCAGTGAGGGGACTGGTTACAGTCCTATTGTTACACGTAGTGGTGGGGGTTGGGCAAACAGCAATGGCCACTGCCAACTTGGGTGCATTGGGCTGTCCTCTTGTGGCTGCAGGGTCTCCCCTTGAGTGTGTGCACAGCAGTGAAGTCAGGCCAGCAGCGTGCAGGTGCTCAGCTGGAGGAACTAGTTGCAAGCAAGCGAAAGCCAGTGATAGGAGACAGGGCCAGAGTTGGGTTGACAAGCAGCTGCGAGGGCCCTGGCTGTCAGTGGGCACTCCTGTGGTGCAGAGCATTGTGGGCTAGTGAGAGGAGTCAGGCTAGTGGTATGCAAGTGCACAGCTTGAGGATCTGGGCTCACTGGCATGTGTGACATTGGGGGTCTAGGCTAGCATGCTGTACCTAGACAGCTGCAGAGGCCTGGGCTAGCTGCCAATATAGGTTTCTTCAGTTTCAGAGTTGGTAAAAACTGCAAGGAGTTCTCCTCGGCTATGCTGGCTCTTACCTTCTTTAGGGGTGAAAGATTCTGGGGTCACCTGCAGAACAAGTCACTGGGAATTGTGGTTGTTCTTGCTATGTGGCTGACACCAGTAGTTCTGGCCCTTCTTCCTTGTTCTCAGTCATCCCTGTATGTCTCAGCTTTGTCAGCCTCTGGGTGGGGTGAAACCAAAGTAGGTCCTTCAGGTGGTGCCTGGAAAGGTGGGGGACCTGGTTGCTCAGCTGGGTCTCCCTTTCCTGGTGGGGGGAACTCTTTCTGGCTGGGAGGTCCTTTTGGCTCTGAGCCATACTGTCCTAGGTGGTAGGATGGTGCAGGCAAAATGTAGCAATTCTTCCTTCTCTTTTTGTGAGGTTATCATCTCAATGTTTGTTCCATCGTGTTGCTGAAGTTTCTTGAGTGGATTGCTGAGCTCTCCCAGAGCTATTTTTGTTCATGGATAGCTGTCTAATTATTGATATTTGTGGGTGGGTGGAGGCTGGGGTCTCCTACTTTGACACCTTGGTGATGTCACTTACTTTTTATTCTTGAATATACAAGATTACAGACAACTTTATGTGGGTAGCTGAAGTGATGTCCTCAGGATTTCTATGTAGCAGTCTCAACTTGTACTGAAATATGATCTTTCATACCTTCCATTATTGTCCATGTCATTCTTGCATCTAAGAGTGATGGTCCCATAAAATTTTAGTTCTGTATGCTTTAATTTGGCAGTGAATAACTTAACAATTACAGAATAAAAATTATTTGGTTTTAAGTGTCCTCAAATCAAAGTCATTTAGGTAGATTATTCTTGGTCTTTGTCTATGCTTCATTAGTACTTGATTGCTAGAATTCTCTTAGAATATACCATCTCTTTATGGTGGGGAGAGGAAGAAAGGGAGAGGAGAGAGAGAGAGAGAGAGAGAGAGAGAGAGAGAGAGAGAGACCTTGTTAAAAACAAACAAACTTTCAAGTCTACCGTATAAATTTTGGCAGCCACTTTCTATATTCAAAACAAACAAATAAACTAACAAAACTAGCAACTCAAAGTATATATGTCATCCCATTGTCAAGATTATTTTGTTATAATCTCTCCCACCATCTTAAAACAGCCTTCCAAATTTTTGTAAAATTTTTTTTATAAAATGCCAATATTTCAATAGAAATTAGTCATATTGAATCAAAGCACATATATTTGAACTAATTTTAGACTTAGAATCACTATTATCTGACATACACAAGGTTATTAAATGAAGAATCACATTTGGACATAATGTGGATTGTGTAAACCACAGCATCTCATATGCGGTTTTATAAAAGTTGTGGGTTTATGGGATCAAACTGATAATCTCGCTTTCAAACTTCAGACAAGAGTGGATTTTAAAAGTAAGGAAACATTTACTATGAGAATAGAAATAAATGAATAATATCCCCAGCCGGCTGTCGTGGCTCCTCACCTGGCCCCTCTTGGGAAACACAGGAAAAAGAAAAATGAGAGATTAGGATGGAGTCTGTTCACGGCCATAGGCTAGGCTTTGTCAGTGAGTAAACAGCTTCTGACCTGAACTTGAATTTCTAGCATCTGTGTCTCAGAGAGAGACCAAAATATTAGAGTTCTGTAACATTTCCTTAGAGTTTCTCTAATAGGGTAAGCCTGTTCGCACTTCAGTATTTCTACACCAGTCAGTTCCTTGCCTTCCTATAGCTTGTCCACCTGGCACTTCCTTTTACTCTTTATGTCTTTCTTCAAATACTACTTCTTCCTTGAAGCCTCCCCTGATTAGTGAGGAAAGGCTCTTATACCCCTCAGAGGCTCCTGATATATGCTCTATCTGTGAGGGTTGTCCGGAAAGTATTCAGCCATGTTCTCATTATATTGATAATGGTTAGATTTTATTCTAGACAGTCCTCATACATCTAATAATTGAATACATTACTTCCACACTGTTTTTGCAAAACTCTAGTTCCTTGAGTTTCTCCTCAAAACAAAGCAAAGCAAGCAAACAAGTAAGCAAGTAAACAAGCAAGCAAGCAAACAAAACAAAATAGCCAAAATCTGTTTTGTGGTCAACTAAGTTTTGGGAACTCTGTTATAAACTCCTCTTACATGTTCATTATACAGATATCAGTGTTACTGTTCCTGAGAAGTAGTTCAAGAAAGAAACTTGTTTTTACTCAATATTTCTGGAATTAATTGACCATGGAACATCTCCTTTGAGAAACGTTTGTCTGCAGATTTCTCTAGATCAAGGTCGAGTAACGCTGTCTTGTTGCATTGTGATTGGTTTTATTTGCACTGCTTCTCTACGAGGCCTAATTATTGCTATTACCAGTGCATGGTCCAGTGCCTGGCATATAGTATGTCCTTAATGAAATCTTTGGTTCATAAAATATGGGCAAGAGAAAGAGAATGACTTGCATGTTTGAAATTTGGGCAAATACAGCTATTTGTTGTTGTATAACAAAGCACCCCAAAGTATAATGGCATTGAGACGACACAAATGGCAGGGGGTACCGAGAATGGCTGAGGGCTGGAAGAGAAGTGTTGGGGGACTCATTTCTAAGATGGGCTCTTCACTTGTATGTGGTTGGAGCACCTACACACGACCTCTCAAGCATGATGTTTTTAGTATCATCGGACTTTTTGCATCGTGGCTTGGGGCTCCAAGAACAAGTGTTTCTAGAAACCAGGCAGAAGCTAACAGTTTTTAAATGACTGACCCTCAGAAATCTCACAAATATCAAAGAATTGATAGCCACGTTTCTAGCTGCCACAGCAACTGTGAGAACAATGATGCCACTAATTGACATAACGGATTTGCAGGAAAGCTTGCTGGGTAGGTGAGAGTGGTAAAAAAGTGTGAAAAGTGTGTTTGAGTGTGAGGCACATGTCAATATCCAGGTAGGGATGTCTAGGGCAACTATAATATATCTGGAGCTCAGGAGAAAGGAGGGAGTTGAAAATGAGGGTTAGGGTTTGCCCCATGTAGGTGATGCTGAGAGCACAAATAAGATTCTCTAGGTAAAATTTGCAGAAAAGGAGAAAAGAGAGGTTCAGACATAGATCTGATGTAATAGACTGAATGTGTCTTCCCCTCAAATTCATACACTAAAACCCTAACTCCCAGTGGGATGGTATTAGGAGGTGAGGCCTCCTAATTCGGTATTAGTAGGTGATTCGTCATGAGAGTGGAGTCTTCGTGGAGGGGATTAGTGCCCTTAGAAAGGAGACTCCAGAGAGCTCTCTCATCCTCTTTTTGCCATGTGAGGATACGATGTGAAGATGGCAGTCTGCTATAAAGAAGGTCCTCACCAGACCCTGACCATGTGGCACCCTGATCTTATTGGACTTCTAGCCTCCAGAACGATGAGAAATAAATTTCTGTTGTTTACAAGCCGCACAATCCATGGTACTTTGTTATAGCTGTCTGAATTCACTAAGATACCTGGGTAGTGCCAACATTCAAGGGGAAACTGGAGGAAAATATGTAGGGCAGGGATCTGAGAAGCTGTAGCCACAGTGCTGGAAGGAGTAGGACGGTGTGGTCCTGGGCAGTCCAGAGACAACAGAATTCTAAGGGCAGGATGGTGAACAGTATCACATGTCCCAGACAACTCCAGTAAGGAGGCCCAAGAAGTGTCCACTGAGTTTGGCAAGTTCAGAATCTTAATATATTAGGGAAGTTTCAGTGAGAGAGATGGGGCCACAGGTGGTGGTGTGGACGAATGGAGACCAGTGGGGCAGGAGGCTGATGGGAAGCTGAACTGCAGGGTGCTGAGGGAGGAAGCTGTACTTTCATCCTTGACCTGCGTTCAGCTGGAGAGAGCTGCTTTCTCTGCCCACAAAAGCCTTTCCTTCTGATTGCACAGGGAGTCACATGGCACCTCATTCACAATTACTAGAAATGTGTAAAACTCACTGAATGGAAAAAGCTTTTAGGAGCGCAAGGCAGCCAGGGTGGATCACATAACAGCCCAAACATGTGACACATCCCTAGATAAGCCTGAAGCCACAGCCAGTAACAGCTTTGGAATCTGCCAGAGAGTAGCTGATGCAAGGAGCAAATATACTTCCTCTGTTTGGCATCTGCAGGCTGCTGAGAAGGGCAGCTCGCCAAGTTCGTTTTCCTGAAGGGTTCAGAGTAATAGTACTGGCTCTGTGATTACAAAGTTATGGCTACATATGGGGAGTGAATAAGGACTGTTGGGACAGGGAAGTGTTGTGTCGTCTTATACCTTCTACTAGTCCTCCTGACATTTCCTTCTCAGAAAAAGGCAAATGTGAGCCTACAGGGAAAATAATTTTAATGTTCAAGTTTTTTTTTTTTTTTTTGATGCTTTGGGACTTGTGTGTCTATTGCAAAAAATTTTGTTGCAGTTGATTAATTGTGATTTAATGAATTGATATACCTAAAGCTCTTAGAACAACGCCTGTTCTAAAAACAAAAACCATATATGTGTATAGTGTTACCATTAAATCATTTTATTATTATGTTGTAGTTTTTAATACAGAATTACAGATTGATTCAAAGGAAATTCTTCTCCCCTATCTTACATTTTATAGATAAATAAACTTAGTATTATGGACCTTTTCAAGAACCATTATAAAGCTTGGAGTAAATTTCTTTAGCCCTGAGTAAAAGCACTATAACCAGGAAACAAAGTGAAAACGATCCATGTGCACTCAAAATAGAGTGCAAATTTGACAACTGAGTGGCTATATTTAAACGAAGTGGATGTTCTTTCTGGCTGGTGCGCTTTGATTCCAGGAACTTGTTTTTGACTCTGATTATTCAGCTTGAGAGAGCATCCTTTTGAGAAAAGCGGTGTGTTCAATGATAAAATGTGCGGGTGTAAAGTGATCCGACTTGAAGGCCTATTGAAAATTAGGAGCCCATTGTACTCCTCCTGTCTCCTTTGTTCTGTGTGAGAGAGAGAGAATGCAAGCAAGTTCAGGTCAGAAGCTGTTTACTTACTAGCAAATCCTAGCCTAGGGCTGTGTCCAGGCTGTGTCCTAATCTCTCAATTTTCTTTTTCCTGTTTCCCAAGAGGGGCCAGGTGAGGAGTCATGGCAGCCAGCTGGGGAGGTCTAGAGTGGAATCTGTGAGGATTATTTTATCCTTTTATTCTTACTCTGAAAATAAAATCTTATTTCCCAAAATTATCTCACACTTGCACATTTGAAAGCAGGATTTCATTTTGATTCAATGCCTGCAGAACTTTGATATATATCCACGTCAAGCGGTAGACTAGATAGTAGGAAAAAAGTAGATGTGATTTCTGACTTCAAGAACTTCATAATATATCTTAGATATGTTTGAAACTTATAATACTCTCTCTCTCTTTCTCTCTCATATGTATACTTAGAAACATGAAATGTTTATTTTGAAATATAAGCTTCCTGATCAGAAAAAGTGGGACAATTTATATAAGTTTGAGAAGAATGTGATAAATTAGAGATAGAGACTTAAAAAGAATTGTTTCATTAGATAAAAATGAACTTTCAAAGTATTATAGACAGAAGTAATTGTGGGCAAACTACAAAGGGCATAGATATGATTAGTCATCACAGGAGTGCCATCACTGGGCCCCTCCAGCACTTTTCTGAGCTGAGGACCGTTTGACAAGGTTTATCTACAGAGTAAGAAGGCATACTGTGGCCTGATATGTGGCCTTGTGCATCTAGAGAACACAAGTAGGGTGGTCTCTGATGCTTAAGTAGAGGAGATTTAAGTTAATCACAGGGACAAGCAGTGTGTTTTGCACACAGCAGGTGTTCTGAAAGTGCTTGTTGTTCATAATGCAACTCCCATCTGAATTTGTGAGGGTGCTCTGGATCCCAAATTCCTAAAGTGCCTTTTATCTTTTGCTGTTAGTACACTCTGACATTCAGCCAGATCTTGGATTTTCTTTAGGCTGCACATGCATGCTTGAAAACTTCCTAGAAGCTATAATGTTATGTTCAGACTGGAAAATGTCATAGGTATGTCTATTTCCTTCAGCTGCTTAAGATAAAGTCTGCAACCAGATTTTTGTTTGTTTGTTTGTTTGTTTTTGTGTTTTTTTCTTGAGAGAGAGAGAGACAGAGAGAGAGAAATACAGAGACAGAGAGAGAACTGAACTGGGGGAGCTCCCAGTTCAGCATATGG
>PVKE010012955.1:0-37415 GCA_004027555.1 Craseonycteris thonglongyai
AGAGAGAGATACAGAGACAGAGAGAGAACTGAACTGGGGGAACTCCCCAGTTCAGCATATGGGTCCACACGGGCCAGGGCCGGGATTCGATCCTCGGTCCCCGGCTCTGCAAAGTGAGTGCTTAACCCACTGAGCCATCCCAGCTTCCCTGAGTTCAGCTTTTTTAAAAAGCTTTTTTTTTAAGCTTTTATATTCATTTTTAAACAAATTTTTTTTGATCTTTAAAACAACCAGCATTTGATTTCACTGATGATTCTCTGTTGTTTGTTCCTTTTTTACTTACTTTTTCTAGCTTCTTATAGTAGAGTTTAGTGTGACTTTGGACCTTCTTTTTTCTATATGAACATTTAAAGGTATAAATTCTTTTTTACCTGCATCCCTCAGATTTTGATAAGTTTTTTTTTATTTTCATTAAGTGGAAAATACTTTACCTTTTACCTTTTGATTTTTTTCATTGACCCATAGATTTATTGAGAACTGTGTTGTTTAACTTCTAAAGTTTTAGGGATCTAACTTCCAAATATTTAGGGATTTTTTTTATTATTTCTTGTTTCCAATAGAATTAATTTTGCTATATCTAAAGATGATACTTTATATAACTTCCCACGTTTACATATATGCAATAGTAGCGGGTTTGTTCTGTTTGGAATTTAGTATTCAAAGGAAGACAGTTGAAGCACAGTTTGTTTTTTTCTTTTTTCTAGAGAACTTGATTTTCAGAATAGTGTATGGTCTTAGTTTTGAGCCTCATTTATTAGTATAAAAGCAACTATGACCGTGGTATATTCCTGACATAAAATATATCAGTTCTTAAACAGTATGTACCAGGTTATTGAGAATCTTACCATAGTGTTTCTCCACACATTTTAATTATCACAGAGAAGTTAATGATTTGCTTGTCTGACAAGGTCTTCCGCTGTCAGTGCATTTGATAATAGTTTTTAGTTTTCCAAAGTTTGAAAAAAAAAAATATTTTTTTAATCTTTTGATTATAGTTTTACCGTTTTGTATATAGGATAGAAAAAAACAAAATGTAGGTAATACGTATTTTGAAATGACAGAATATTATATAACCTGTGTATTTATTGAAAAATAACTTTTAATGCTCATGTATACATTGTTTATCTTATAATTCCTTTAATAAAAGCAGAGCTACTTTGTTTAGAAAATACTTATGAAAAGAGTGTATTTTTCTTATTCACTTTAGAATTCGTTGTCGAAATGCTGGACCTGTAGCTGTAGCTGAGAAAAGCATTGCCCAGATTGCAGAGAAATTTATATTAAGAGGTTATTGCCCAAATTGCAACCAAGTCTTTGTGGATGAAACCAGTTTCCAAAATCACAAGCAGAATTTAGGACATGAAATCCACATTATTAACTCAGTGGAAGAATCAGTCTTACTTTATTGCCACACCAGTGAGGGGAACAAACCTCCTTCTGACTTGAATCTATTGCAAGTTCAATCAACATTCTCATCACTTAAAAGAACTATGTCTCCTCAAGAATCTAGCTCACAAGATTATAGCACCATTCCAAAAAAGAAGCTGAATTTAGAAGATAAAAGCCATGAAGGAATGGTTTATGTCCAAAAAGAACAGTCAGTTATTAAAACCTGGTTTTGTGAATGCCATCAACAATTTCCAAGTGAAGATTTAGTAGAAAAGCACGTTTTCTCAGCAAATACAATGTGTTATAAGTGTGTGGTGTGTGGAAAGGTATGTGAAGATTCAGGAGTCATCCGTTTACATATGAGCCGTATTCATGGAGGGGCACATTTAAATAACTTTCTTTTCTGGTGTCGGACATGTAAAAAAGACTTGACAAGGAAAGAGACTATCATGGCCCATGTGACTGAATTTCATAATGGGCACAGATATTTTTATGAGACAGAAGAGGTAGAAAGTGAAACTTTGCCTTCATCCTCTACAACACTGGGGAGTAATTTGACTGCTAAGAATCCTTCAACTATTACTATTATTGACAATTCCCCAGCAGACAGTCCGCCAAGGGGTAAATGGCAATGCCGAATCTGTGAGGATATGTTTGATTCCCAAGAATGTGTAAAACAGCATTGCATGTCTTTAGCAAGTCACCAGTTTCATAGATTTAGCTGTGCACATTGCAGAAAGACTTTTCACAAGATGGAAACACTATACCGACATTGCCAAGATGAGCATGACAATGAGATAAAGATTAAGTACTTCTGTGGGCTTTGTGATCTTACCTTTAATGTGGAAGAAGCATTTTTGAGTCATTACAGTGAGCACCACAGCATAGATTATGTGTTTGTTGCAGAAAAACCTGAAACTTCAATTAAAACTGAGGATGATTATCCAGTCATAGAGACCAGTAACCTGTTAGCCTGTGGTTGCCGTGAGAGTTACATCTGTAAAGTCAACAGAAAGGAAGATTATAGTAGATGTCTCCAAATCATGCTGGCTAAAGGTAAACTGTGGTTTCGCTGCAGTTTGTGTTCAGCAACAGCACAGAATGTTGCTGACATGAACACTCATATTTATCAAGTGCATGGAGAAGAAAAGAGTGAGGAGAAACAGCATTTTGTGATCAAGTGTGGCACCTGCACCAAAGGATTTCGGGATCCTGAGAGTGCTCAGCAGCATGTTCATAGGAAACATTGCCTCTTGCACAAACCAAGTGTGGCTCGTTTTGGATCAGAAAAGCCAAGTCGGTACAAGTTTGCTGCCAGTGCCTCACGTACAGAGAGAAAACTGAAACAGGTCATAACCCATCCAAAAAATTCAGACATGGAGAAAGGATCCAAGAATGACCTAAGCTGTCAGGATATAGGTATGGCTTTACAACTCTAATGTCTGCAGAGCTCACATATTAATATAGAAACTGTATTGCAGCTCTCGTTTTTGTGAAAGCTAATGATTCAATTGTAAAGCAAGAAACATGATAGGATAATATGTTAGTTATTATAGCATATGCTTTTTAGGGATTTGTATTTCTACTGCTACATTCAGCCAGCCATTCTATAAACTTGGAGACAAGGCGTATATGTTAGCTTTAAATAATAGTTACTTTAGATAACATTTTCTTTTTTTTTTTTTTTTACAAAAGTCATGGGGATTTTGAGAGATAAAGGAAATTGACAGTGCTTCTGCAAGTAAGATTTGAAAGTTACCCTGGACATACTAAGACTTTGGTTCATTCAAAAGATGATAAAACAAGTGAATTCTTTTTGTTACCACTAGAAACTTTAAGGCTTTGTTGAGGTGGAAAACTATGAAAGAAGGGAAATGGAGGGAGAATGAGAGTTACAGAATGGTGGAAGATGAAAGAACCTGAGAGAACCAAGAAAGATGTGTTTTGTGGTGAATGGTGCTAAAGAGTCACTTGTACCTCTTATGCACCACTTATGGTAGCAGGGTTCTAGGTTATCTCAATTCTACTCTATAAGTTGTTTAACCACATAGCCAGAGGGCTACTAATAAACCAGTCTAGATTAGGAAAATAACAAAATTCTAATGGGGCAGAAGTTTGTAGTGGGTAACCTCAGAATTTAAATTTGATGGATGGTACAAAATTTTGGTTATTTAGCCTTATAACTTAGTCTTCTCATTCTTCTACTATGTTTATTTTCAAAAACCTATAAATGAGATTTTTAAAAACCTTAGGATCAATGACTTGTATCTTTAGAAAGTACATATAATCAAATTTCTGAAATATTCAGAATATTTTTAATCTGGTTTAAATGTACTATGTTATATACAGGTTTGGACTTTACAAAAATGTTTAGATAGAAATGAGTAGTAACATAAATATTTTGCATATTCTCTAATATTTTTTAAACTTGAGAAATTAAAATGTTTTTATCTAATTCTTATCAAATTCGTGTTAATGTTTCTCTCTTAGATGAAGAAGTTGTTGAGCTTCCAGATTTGGATTACCTGCGAACCATGACTCATATAGTTTTTGTAGATTTTGATAACTGGGCAAACTTTTTTGGTCATCTACCAGGGCATCTTAACCAAGGAACGTTTATTTGGGGCTTTCAAGGTATGGTCAGTAAGGAAAACTTTGAGACAACCCTCTTTTGTTTTTCCTTTAGAATATGGTTCACTTTAAAGGACTCCTTGAACCTTCCTGAATAGAATATAGGAACATAATATTCTAGCATAAGATACTTTTCTCTTTATATTTCTCTATGGCAAATGTTAGCGTTATTTGGTGACCCTGAGTTTGTGGATCTTTAGACACAGATTGAAAAACCTTTTTTCAGTACCTACGATGTGCCAGGTGTTATTCTTGGTACTTACTGATTATTATAGTTATCTCCCTTTTAAAAATATAAGGAAGTAGGCTGAGAAGTTTATTTTTTTCAAAGTATAAAACTAATAAATAGTGGAGTTAGCTTTTGCATTTGGACTTCATGGCAACTATGTTACTATGTTATTATTCATAAAGGTACATCTAAATCTCATATAAACCACTGACCAAACCTAGGAGAGAGATTTCTTTGATTTACAGATGTTTAGTATCATGAACACTTCATGTTTAATATGAAACAGCATGTAATGAGAAGGATTGGGATTTAAGTAGAAACATACTGCTCTGAATAAGTTAGCCAGTATAATCTTTAGTAAATTCCGTTTTATTGATTACTCATCATGACTATCCACAGAATGGTCTTGACATATTTGTTAAAAAAACCACTAATGTTTACATTCATATAGAATGATACTATTCAAAGAATTTTCACATATTTGATTCTCCTTAAAATCCCTGTGAGTTGTCACATGAGTAGGCAGATTCAGGGAAACTGGTCTACTTTCTCAAGATTGTAAAGCAATACAAGGTAGTGATACCTGTGCTAGAACTGGGTTCTTCTGCATTCGAATTGGGTACTTTGCCTCTAGAAAAAACTTTTTCTAGTATGTGTTTTCCCTTGATAGAATTTTCAGTTGTATCTACTGTTCTGTTCTTTTTCTCCCATTTGACTATTATTTATTCCTTTTGTAAAAATAATAGGAGGAAACACCAATTGGAAGCCTCCACTCAACTGTAAGATCTTTAATTACCTGAATAGGATTGGATGCTTCTTTCTTCATCCTCGCTGTAGTAAAAGAAAAGATGCTGCTGACTTTGCCATATGTATGCATGTGAGTCATTGTTTTATTCAAAATCTAATGTGAATCTAGGACCTATTTGGATTTTTTTTCCACTTGAATCATAATGACACTGTAGATCATTCTTCAGTGCTATATTTTTGTATAAAACCTGCTTCAGGTTCTACTTATGACTACTATGAGTGCAGAAGCCCATAGCATAATTATTTACTGCTTTCTCCCTAACTCCTAGCAGAATCTCAACTACACATAGTAGACCCTCAACTATTTATGGAATAAATGATCAAGAGATGACACTGTACTTCAGGTATACTAAGACACTTTCACGTTTTAACATCTCTGAATTTGGGAGGCACCTTAACAATCACTGTTGACTAGATGGGATTTTGCATTTGCTTCTGTCTCTGCTGGTCACCTAGAGAAACTACCAACCTAAGACCCAATTTTTAAAATTCTCTGCTTAAGGGTTTCTGTATCATACTCATAACATGAATTTACTCTGCAAACTTTTAGACTGATGCTTATGTTTTAAACTGCAAGATACTTATTTTTCCACCTGTCCAGTGCCAAGATTGATTGTGCAAATTAAGTTGCTTATCTTTTCTCTATGGTTGATTTATAGTGCTCAGCTTTATGAAGGGGGCCTCCTGTTGGACTTCTTTTGGTCTGTCTGCCATTTTCCTTTCTTCCTTCCCTCCCTTTGGCACATAAGATAGCTTATACTTGATAACATTTTATATTTGATTAAGTGTGGTATATTTCACTTATGAAGGAGGTATTTACTTTGGTGGGAGCTAGGGAAACAAGCTATATATACCTTTCTAGGTATGTGTTCATTCTAAAATACATGTAACTTGATTTGAAACTCAAATGCTAATTTTCATCAACATATGCCATTTGTTTCAACTTAGGCTGGCCGTCTAGATGAACAGCTACCCAAGCAAATTCCTTTCACCATCCTCTCAGGAGATCAAGGTTTTCTGGAGCTAGAGAATCAGTTTAAGAAGACTCAGAGGCCGGCACATATACTAAATCCTCACCACTTAGAGGGAGATATGATGTGTGCCTTGTTAAATAGCATATCCGATACCACCAAAGGTATGCAGCTACAGTCACAGTGCAAACCGCCCAAGAGGAGGAGACTTCACTGCTGAGAGAAACCAATAAACTGCTGTCCACTAGTGAACTGTTGCCTGTTCACTAAACCATCACGCTCTCATCCTTCTATCTTTATTTTGTCCTTATCTCACTGTCATCCTTTAGTGTTTTAGAAGAGGGTGAATTCATAATATTCTGGAACCTATTTTGATCTAATAGATAAAATCAGTATTCATGTATATAACAGATAGTCATGGTATGAAATATGGTTAGTACAGTTTTACAAAGTTCTTCACTTTGTTTCTGAAATTCCAAATTTCATCTTTAATTTTTCAGAAAGCAAAGTTCTTGCAAGTGAAACCAGAAAGTAATAAATGATAGTATGGCAACTACAACTCCCCCTCCAAAAAAAAAAAGACCATTTAAGAGGTTGACAGTGACAAAATAAAGCCCTAAAAGATCTTTAGTTCCTTGGAAGAAGTAGGACTTACACGCTCTTTTTTATGTTTCTGAGGTTATTTTTAAAAAGACAGTACTGATGCCCAATTTCATTAACCAGTATTTTAAAAAGACTGTAATTCTAGGGATTCAGAAAGACTTTTGTCCCTTATTTCTGAAATAAATGTGGGCAGAAAAGAGTAAAAATGGTAATTTTAAGTATCTTAGTAATTGACAGCCACGAACAAGATTTGAAGGTATTGAATGGCCTCAATGAAAAACTGACTACTTTTTGGCATTTTTATTATATGCCTTTAAATTTTACAACTCTGCTTGCCTTCTAGCTATGCTTTTCTTTCAACTTACTTGGAGCCACATTTTGAGTGAAAATCCATACTGAAGGATTTTGTTGTAATCACTCATTACTGTGGATCATTACTCTAGTCCAACTGTGCTGTTTAAAAGAAAATCAACTGTTCTACATATTTCTGTTATGACTCATATTGAATTTTATCTTTCTACTCTAATTTATTTTATTTTTCACCACCTGCTTTTTCTGTCCTTGGCTTTTTAAAAATCTTTTTCTTCCACTCTTTTGCCATTTCTTTCCCAATCCTTAATTAACAACATTTATTTAATATTCTGTAAAATATTTAAATTTTTACCTTTGCCAAACTCCTTTTCTTTCTCTTTTGCTGATGCTTTGTCGAGCATTTCTTTTGCAATTTAGAATGAGAAACCTGAAACCTAAAGGATTTGGCTTTATTTCAACTTTATTTGCAATAAGAGCTGTATATGAGTAGGTCTGCCATGGGTATTTAGAGTTGCAAGTAAAGTATAGGTTATTATTATATCCTGATCGTTCCATTCAGAATGTCTCTTAAGCCCTAGGAATGTTTTTGTTTGTCTGTTTTTTAACTCATTTGTTTATAATCAGTGCTCTTGAATTTACTCCTCTTTGGGGGCATATATATACTTTATTAATTTTTGTGAAATGCAGAGATTGTGCAGTGCATAAAAAAGGGCATGGGCTTTGGTTCAGATGCTAATTTTTTTGCTGCTTAGCTGATTTCAGGCAAGTTACTCAACCTTTTTTGAGTCTCACCTTTCATATCCTTAACCTACTCTTACTGCTACCTTCTGCCAGCAGCACTAGCGAGAAATGTGAAGGTTAAAAAACTGAGCGTATGATTAGGCTGAGCTTCCTGACACGTAAACAAATCAACACCAGACTTATAGTAAGATTTATGCTTCATGAAAAGTATTTAGAATTGATGATAAAAAATAACAAAAATGGGGGAAGCCGGGATGTCTCAGTGGGTTAGGCGCTCACTTTGCAGCGCCAGGGACCAGGGATCGAATCCCAGCCCCAGCCCGTGCGGAACCATGTGCTGAACTGGGAGCTCCCCCAGTTCAGTTCTCTCTCTGTCTCTGTGTCTCTCTCCCTGTCAAAAATAAAATAAATAAATAAATAAATAAATAAAAAATAACAAAAATGGGTTATATAAAGCAGAGAATTCACACTTTAGATAGGACAGTATGGCCCGCAGCACTTTTCGCCCGAGATGCAAAAGCCGGTATATCAGCCCATCGCACTAAAAGGGTTAAGATTGTAAGAATTACCGGTAGTGATATGGATAAAATGTCTCGCACAGTGCATATAATAAAACACTGTATGTGCTCAATAAATATCATCTACTTTTATTACTACTATTAAAAAATATGATTCCTAACCACTAGATTTTAGTTTTTCCAAATTTTTTATTGTGTTAAAATACACATAAGATTTACCATCTTAATCATTCTGAAGTGTGGAGTTCAATTGTATTAACTTCATTCACATGTTGTGTGGCCATCACCACCATCCATCCTCAGAACTCTTCTCATCTTGCAAAACTGAAACTACCTATTAAATAGTAACTTCCCATTCCCATTCCTCCCCAGCCCCTGGCAGTCTGCACTCTACTGTCTGGCTCTGATTTTGACTACTCTAAGTAACTTGATATAAGTGAAATCATAAGTATTTTCCTTTTGTGACTGGTTTATTTCACTTAGCATAATGTCCTCAAGTTTTATCCATGTTATAGCGTATGTCAGAAATTCGTTTCTTTTAAGGCTAAATAATATACCATTCTGTATACATCCCATTTTGCTTGTCCATTTATTCATCAATGGATACTTGGGTTGTGTATCCATATTTTAGCTACTATGAATAATGCTGCTACGAACATGGTATACAAATACCTCTTTGATACCCTGCTTTCAATTCTTGCAACTATATACTCAGAAGTGCAGTTGCTAGATCATTTGGTAAGATTTCCACAGGAATGATACCATTTTACTTAGACTCCCACCAGCATTGCCCACAGGTTATTGTCTGTTTTGTTGTTGTTTGTTTGTGTTTGATAGTAGCCTTCTTTATGGGTTAGAAGTAGTATCTCCTTGTAGTTTTGATTTGCCTTTCCCTAATGATTAGTGATGTTGAGGATCTTTTCATGTGTTCTGGCCACTATATTTTAAAAGTAATTAAAACAATTCAGTGGCTAAAGAAGTATAGCATTCTTAAATCATGATAGTTTATTTAGATGAGATTTAAAGATGCTTTTGCAATTCTAAAATTCAAAAAGAATTATGCTGAATCATGGTATATTTAGATTCAGTTATCTGATATAAGACAAATTTTTTTCTTCATGAAAGGAAGACTTGAACACATCAAACTGCCTGGTAGTGAACTTTATATAGTAGTACCTGCAGGAGATACATTCTAAGACTGCCAGTGGATGTCTGAAACCGTGGATAATACTGAACCTTATATATACTGGGTTTTTTTCCCATGCATACATACCCTTTTACTTAAAGGAAGTATCTTATGGCTTTTCTTTGCATACCTGAATTGCCATCATTGCTATTCTTGTACTTTGGGGCATTATTAAGTAAAGTAAGGGTTGAACACAGGCACTATGGTATACCATGACAATTGATCTGAGGCAGCTAGTAAGTGACCAATGGGTGGGTAGTAGATACAATTGATCCTTGTACAATGTAGGGGTTTCTGCTGCTGTCCTCTTCCGCATAGTCAAAAATTTGCATATAATTAGTTGGCCCTCTGAATACACAGATTCCAAAAGACAGAGTTGACTCTTTAACAACATTGGCTTTAACTGTGCAGGTTTATTGAAAAAATAAGTAGCACCTGTGCATTTTAAATCTGTATTGTTCAAGGATGAATTGTATAGGACGGATATGCTGAACAAAGGGATGATTGTGTCCTGGGCTGAACAGAACCGAACAGCATGGGATTTCATCATACTATCAAAACAGTGTATAATTTTAAAAGTTTGAATTGTTTATTTCTGGAATTTTCCACTTAATATTTTTGGATTGAGGTTGACCATATGTAACTGAAATCGCAAAAAGTGAAACCACAGATAAAGGGGAGCTAAAATAGTAAGAAAATCAAAGAACAATCATTTTCTCAGATAATTTTATTCTATCACCTTTTCTAACAAATTGCTTTGTGTATAAGAGTGTAATAGTTTCTGTTACGAATCGGTATTTGATATGTATTGGGACTTAGAAAATTTCTCAATGTCCATAAATACTATGGTTTTTATTGGGCCTTTAGGGTAATTTTGGTTACCACAGAAAGTTAGGCTAGCTCCTTTCATCTAGCTTATTAGCACAGTGTTCCTATCTTCACGTTTGACAACAGGCAATTTCTTAAGGCGTTGTGTTTTTTTGTTGAGGAGTCAGTGACCTTTCTGAGAATCTGACAAAAACTTTCTGTGTCCTGTCCCCTAAAAATGAACATGTGTATACAATATCACATACTGTTTCAGGGGATTTGTAATCTCAAGGCTCTGACCAACTAACCCACAAAACTCTGTAGGATATGACAAGAATTCATATTATAAATAACATACAGTATGAGTTATCTCATATTTATTATTTTATAAGCAATCTGGTGATTATTTTAGGATTTAAAAATCACCCTAGTATAGACAAATGATATGTTTGAACCTCTTATTTTTCTCTAATTTTTTTGTTATTAGGAGCAGAGTGATTTTATTAGACTGGAGCTTTCTATATGTTATATATAAACAGGAAGAATCTGTTGGACAGTGTCATGAGAAGCAATGATCATATGGTATTTTATGCTTTGAGAATTTAATCTCTGCCAATTTTTCAGTTAATTGTTTTAAGTTTTTTCGGGCAGTACTTGTCTCATAAAAATACAGATATTCATAGTTGGCTGGTTTCATATCCAGATGTTCAGTCATTTGGCCATAAGGTATAATATTATATAATTATATATAATAAGGTATAAATATTAATTATTTTTTATCTTGGAGGAGGGGAAAGGTAGGTAAGTAGCTTTACTACTGGTACCTTTTTAGATTTATTACTTGGTTAGGGTATAAATCATTTACTTTTTGTGGCAAGGGGATCCGTTTAGACTTATTTTGATGTATAAATGTGTCATGGATTTTGCTCTATAAATTCTCCTAAGCATCAGGGTTCCAGCACCAACATATTTATTACAAATATGATATATAAAGATACTTATATCTTTATAGAGATATTTTTAAAATATTGATCTCCTTAATTGACATCCTTGGCTCACTTATCTTTCATTAAGTTTGTTTTATATAGTACTTAACCTCACTTTTTTGAAAACTTGCCAAGACAATATGAGTCCTTTTTAGGAATCCTAATCAGAGGAGCTAGCTCAACTCTCTTCTTTTATAATTTTTACATTTTATTCTCAAATGTGTGTTCATTCTAACTCAAGCTTCATGGTTCAAAGATGCAAATATAACTTGTCACTTAAACATTTTAAGAAGAGAAAGAAAAGAACTGTATTGAAGTCTTACTATGTGCCAGCCCCTGTGCTAGTTGATTTTTATATTTATAGTTTTTGAAGATGTTTAAACATGTTTGAAGAACTTCTTCCATGTGTTACTTAATCCTCTTTGCAAAACTGTGAGGTAGGATGTATTAGACTACCCCATTTTATAGATGAGGAAGCAGAGGTTCAGAAAGGTTAAAATGATCTGGCTGCGGCCACACAAGTGTTTTTCTCTTCTTCAGTGTCACTGACACAAATACCTGATTTTACAATTTATAGAGAATCCTGTGTGAATTATTGTCTCTAACCATATCTTTGAAGAATGAAGGTAATGAGAGCTATTCTGCAGTCTAACAGCAATTTGCAGAATTCATGTAAAAATAACAAATAGGAGAGCATTTTAAGAAAATAACATTCAAGAAGATAACAGTTTTTTGGTTTTGTCTTCAGTTGATAAAATGATTTCTGATACTTAAAAATGTAAGCTGATAATATGTGAAATATAGCCAAGGAAGATGACTAGCATGGGAAGGACCCTAGGATCTTTTGTTTCATAATTGAACTAATAAGCCCCATTTTCTTGTGACCATAGAAATACAATCTCATTGCCTTTCTATGATGAGCACAGGCTGAATTAAAGGAACCACACAAGCACCATTTTTTATTTACTCTTTGTGACATTGTTCCTCCATCTGATGAAATAACTACGAGTGTGCTTGATTTTACTACATTGACCATATGTTCTAAGGACTTTTTTGTTTTTATAATACTTTCCAGTGTTAGATTATTGTACCTACCTCAGCCACACTCCTTGATAACTGAATTTCTGAGATACTATTTTCCACTATTTCATTGGTGACAGCCATTGCTTATATAAACAGTGATCTCTTTATATAGAGCTTGACCATATCTTTGAACTTAGTTTGAAGAACATTAACTTGATTAAGATTTTTTTTTTAAAGGCACAGTTTTATAAAGTTGTTTATAGTTCTTAAGTAAATTAAACATTCGTTTCGGAGTTTTGTGTGAAGTATTAACTTAGAATATTTTTTCTTAGGTAATGCAAAGATGAAGTTGAGCATAGGCTGTTATGTATTAGTTAATTTAAATTGAAAACCAATTTTACTGTGCTTCAACATAATTTTTGTTGAATTGGAACACTCTTCTTGGATTGTCTGGCTTATGAGTCTGGGACTTTGTTGTATCTACTTTGTCTTTGTTTTGGAATGAATGGGATAGAAGCATTAAGTATAATTGGTATCTGTAGAATCATACCAATTACACAGATTTTAAGAGCCTTCTTAAAATTTGAACATAAAAGTTCACCCATGCTGTGAAAGTGTAGATGATTGAGGCTACTTCTACTCTATGGAATAGGCTTTATGTAAAATAATGGTTGAACTTCACTCTAAAAGTCTATCTGCCTGTTGTTTTCTCAGCCTGTTAATGAAATTATAGGTTGCTGTTTTGGACACCATACCCCAAAAACTTTATGATTCTGTGCAAGGTACTAAAAATAGGAAAAAATATTCATAATTTTCTCTGTACTACAGGTGGAGTTGATTGAGGCAAAGGAAACCATTTTTAATATTTTCAACCTAGTGTTAAGCTAATCCTTGTGACTCAAACCTACACGTTTGCCTTAGGTTTTGTATGTAGTGATGAATTATTTAGGCTAGTTAAGATATGCTGCTTTTGACTGAAGTGTAAACAGAAAACTTTGATATTTTTATCTTTGTTCCTAATGTTTAAAGACTTAATTTGTTGCTCTTCAAATTTTAACTGTAATGTTATATTTTCCTGAAACATTGCTTGAAATATTTGAAGTAGCAAGTATATGTAACAGTGTAGATAAAGCAATAGTATTTTTGCTGAAATGGGAAAAGATAACTTGTAATAACAAATTTTTGCAGCAAAAGAATGTAAGGGAGAGTGATTTTTTTTATAAAACATTATCAGTCTTTAATTTTTAAATGTATATTTTGTTTTTGCATATGTTCACAGAAGAAAAATGTTCATTTGACTTGTATTCAGTTACTTAAACCCTGATTTATTCACATATGTGTGTGTGGTTTTTTAATGTAATTAAAGTAATAAGCCAAATATTAAGTCACTTATAGTACTGTGGTTCAAATTTTAAGTGAATTTTGCAGTACCTAGTCAGTCATGTTATTTTTATTAAAACCTTAGGTCTCTCATTATGAAAACATATAAGACATCAGGTAAATGAGTTTGTGCCATGCAGAGGCATAGTTAATTTAATCCTGTGGTTTCTATAGAGGTGAATTCCTATGATTTTCAAAATGCAGGAGAATTTTGTCACCATTTTAAAAATATTAAGATAATTTTGTGCAAATGAAACTTTAGAGTTTATTTGCTAGATCTGAATAAACATACTAGCTTTTTAAAATTTCAACTTATAGAAATACTAGAATTTTCTGTTTCCTCAAAGTTACATTAAAATAACTTTTTTAGTGTAGAGCTAAAATTGAATCGCCTATTTCATTGTTTTTTTGTTTGTTTTTAATTTAAGTAATGTAATTTAGTAATTATTTAAAGAAAATCACTAATGGGAATGTAGTGTATTACTAATGAATTATAATTGGTAAGCTTTGGTTTGGGAGAAGTCACTGAAAATACTGGCATAATAACTTTTCAGAAATACATTTGCATTTATTGATTCTGCCTTACAGAATGTGACAGTGATGATAACCTGGGTATCAAAAGTACTCCAATGGAAGAAGAATTCAGATCCACAGAAGGTAACCTAATGAAATTAATCCTTTCCCTGCTTGACTGTATCAGTATGTTTTTTATTTTTCCCCTTTCACCCATTCATCCCCCCTATTCCCTCCTACCCCTGAGTTTTAAAAAGGTTGTTTCCTTATTCAAAGGGTTGTTTACATATAAGGTGATTTAGAGATAATACTAGGTTAGGAGGCTAGATCAGGAATCAGCCAGTTATGGCCTTTGGACCAAATCTAGTCTACCACCTCATTTTGTAAATAAAGTTTTATTAAAACATAGCCACACTCTTACTTAAGTATTGACTGTGCTGTTGTTTTCACATTATAAGAATAAAGTTTAGTAGTTGTGACACAAACAGTATTTTAGACTCTCCCATCACCCCAAGCCTAAAATAATTATTTTCTGACCCTTTGCAGAAAAAGTGTCCAAACCCCATGGGCTAGAAGAAGACTTTGGTTACCTAATTTTCATTTATTTTGAGTAGTATTAAATTAAGATTATTAAAAGTTTTGCAGTGGAACTGTGAAAGCAAGCACTCATACCAAACTATTAACCCCCTGACATACAAAGATGTCTTGGGTATGTCATGTGTTTCTTAAGCTATTGTAAACATTGACATCTCTGAGATGCGTGCAGATTTAATTTGCTTCGAATGCAGTTATAATGCAAATATTATAAAGAAATAATTATATATGTATTCAATGTTAGAGTGTGTACTGTAGAAAAAATGCCTTTAAGATGTCTGTTTTAAATTTGTACGAAAGTGACACTGAAAGCCAAATGGATATTTGAGTGAAAATAGTGAGATTGACATACAACAAATTTGTATAGCTGACTATTCAACAGAAGGTTCACATTCAAATGAAGGTAGCCCTATCCAATGTGATGTTTGTAAATGTGCAATACCTGTATCTGTATCAAGCAGTGATTGATGATTGCAATTCAGGAGATGAAGAATGGAATTGGGAAGAAAAAGGAAATATTCCAAATATAAAATCATTTACCCAAATTTCTGGCATAAATGCTTTTGTTTAGCAAAGACTAGGAACAAATCCCATGTCTCTTTGTGTTTTGAAACAAGTGCTAAGTGATGTTTTTTTGAAATGATAAGAACAAATATAAGAACAAATATAAGAACAAATATAGGGGAAGCCGGGATGGCTCCGCGGGTTAAGTGCTCGCTTTTTCAGCCCCAGGGACAGAGAATCGAATACCAGCTCTGGCCCGTGTGGACCCATATACTGAACTGGGGTGTGCTTCCCATCCAGGAGACCCCAGTTCGGTTCTCTCCTCCTGGTTTGACCCGTGGCTCAAGGGGACACCCATCCCATGCCGGAGGCCCCAGCCCAGTTCCTGCCCTATGCGGCCCCCGCCCACCTGTGTGGAACGAAACCATATTGAAAACTGATGATGCACAACTATGGAGACTGCTGTGGGCCCTCCCCCTTCTCTCTGTCTCTCTCTGTCTCTGTCAAAAACAATAAAATAAATCTTAAAAAAAAAAAGAACAAATAGATTCGCAAGTCAAAAGATAAAAAACCAGAACTCGAAAGGGAACGAGTGGTTTCCAGTAACAAATGATGAAATGAAAGCATACCTTTCGTTATGTATCATAATGTCACAAGTAAAAAATATCTAAAATAGACATGTACTGGTCAAAAAGAGTAACATTAGAGTCACAGGGGAAGCCGGGATGGCTCAGTGGGTTAAGCGCTCACTTTGCAGCACTGGGGACCATGGATCAAATCCCGGCCCCGGCCTGTGTGGAACCATATGCTGTACTGGGAGCTCCCCCAGTTCAGTTCTCTCTCTGTCTCTGTATCTCTCTCCCCCTGTCAAAAATAAATAAATAAATAAAAATATATATTAAAAAGAAAAGAAAATAAACAAGACAGAAAATTTAGAGTTACGGATATTTTCAAAAACTGCCTTACAAATATTTCTTGGCTGTATCACATTTTCTTCACTTTGTGGGTAATGAAACTATATGTAAAGAAGACAATACAGAAAGTGTGAAGTAATAGTCAACTATTTGAATAATACATTTGAACAATTATACACTTTGGATGAAGTCTCCCCAAATGAGTCACTGATAAAATCTACTGGGGTACATGCAGTTTATAGCTACCAAACGTGCCAGATTTGGAATCAAAGTTTACAAGTTATGTGGATCCAGTACTGGATGTTGCACCCACAATGTTAAGTTGAAAAGTAAATAGAACTTTTTGCTCACATAGAATTTCATTTAATTCATATGTCAGGGGGTTAATGGGCTATTTATATAAATCAAAATTTTTTCCCTCTTTTCAAAGGAAAAAATATGTATTTTCTTCCATAAGTTTGAGAGAACTTAATGTATTCACAACAAATAATTTACTGTCTGTACTACTATTTGGTTGTATCATATGCCCATTTATTGCTTACTTTGTTTTTTCTATAAAAGACTGGTTTTTAACATGGGGAATATTGAAACAACAGACGATAGAAAATACTTTAAGCATCACTGAAGAAGTTGAAACTATTACACTGGCATCTTTGACATAAATGACAACACTAGGAGCCATAATATACGTTTGAGAATAGGAATATGGAGACTAGAGAGTAAGGAGAGAAATGTGGCTAAACAAACATGAACAGAATGGCCTAGCTGATTGGTTTTCTGTGTATTTACTTGATCATAATGTAATTAGTTTGATAAGAGTATACAGTACTAGAGGTTTATGCTATTAGGAGTTTGGGGATTTGAATCTGGCAGTGGAATTTATTTCATCCATTCAATGAAGTATAATAAAAAACGAATCTTTCTCTTATAGCCAGAATTCACTGGCTAAACAAAATTGGCAGTAAGTCTACAGCCTAATTGGAAGCTGGTTTTTTGGCCAACTTGTTTTCCCCAACATGGTCTTTCAAGGTGTAGCTCAGTCCTTAGCAGCCACATAATGAGTTAAATGAAAACACTTTTGTGAGTTTTAAACAAAAACTGCTAGCTAAGTTGTTTATCAAGGCCACTAAAAGATAAACACTATCTCTTGGGCCCTCCTGCTCTGGGCCTTTCCCCCTTCTCTGTCTCTTTGTCTCTCTCTCTTTCTCTCTAAGTAGTTCAGACATTGCAACCTTTTTTGCCACCCATGATTAATCCCATGGAAAATACCAGACAAAATTATAATTTTTTTAAAGATTTATTTTTATTGTTTTTTGACAGAGAGAGACAGAGAGAAGGGCGGGGGGTGAAGGTGGGCAGAGCAGTCTCCATAGTTGACAGCATTAGTTTTCCATATAATTTCACTCCACAAGTGGGCACAGGGCTGCGCAGGGCAGGAACTGGGCCGGGAGCCTCCTGCATAGGCCTCAGCAAGAACTGAACTGGGAGCACACCCCAGTTCAGCATATGGGTCCGCCTGGGTCAGGGCCGGGATTTGATCCTCCAGCTCTAGGGCTGCAAAGAGAGCACTTAACCCACTGAACCATTCCAGCTTCCCCCAAAATTATAATTTTTAAATAACCACACTTGGGAAGCTTTCACAGTTTTGTGGGTTCTTAGCTAGCGCAAGAAGTCTGAGATATGTATAACTTAAAATATACATTATTTCTAGCATTTTATTATTTATGTAATAATGCATTTTATGGTTTAGATATTTGGGAAAGTTTTACATTTTTGTAATTCTTTAGTGTGGAAAAGAAAAGGATTCCAGAGGATGTACTTTAAAATTTTAAGTAGTTGTCTTATGAGGTATGGACTTTATGCTTTAATTTCAAGAAAAATCAGAGAAATGTTATGTGTGTGTTTTCTTTCATTTATTGATGTTTTATGTAAAGCAAGAATGAGAAACACAGTGTTACATATAAATTAAAGAATCTGGTCTCCTCTGCATACTCTTCCCTCTCTTCATCTAACAAGAAGTAGATCAAATATCATCTTCTAAGTTTGAATCATATATACTTGCCATTTTTGTGGGCAGTTTTCTATGGTAAATGTCTCCTACATTTTTCATCTTCAGAGAGAGCTTAAGCACTGCCACCTTTAAGCTCCCTCTATAGCATATCAAGTGGCTTTAAACAAATTTGTCTGTATCTCTCATGTCCACTGGACTGAGCTCCTCAAGAAGTAGGATCATGTTTTATTTATCTGTATTTCAACAGCATCTAGCACAGTGTTTGGCACTGAATGGTTATTTATTGAATGAATAAGCTTATAACAAACTTAAAACAGGTAAACTACCAAGACCTGTCTTTCTGTAACTGGATAAGGGAAATTAAGACAGAGACCATTTGTCTGGGAAAATGGGGTGATTTTGTTGACCCTGCATTATAAAAGCAAAGTGATATAATGTTCTATTCCATTCCTGATAGCAAAATTCAGAAAATTTTAATAACTTCTCAAGTCTCTCCTTTCTTCCCTTTTCTACACACAACATTATAAATGGGTTCTGTCTTATTCTTCCATAATTACCTCTTTCAAAGAGAATGAAATGAAGGCAGAGATCAAGGAAAGTAGGAGAAATGTAGTTAGCCATAGAAAAGAGAAACAAAGATATACTTCCTGTAAGTATTATTTACTTCTTCATATAGCTTTGAGTTACTGTCTAAGGTTCTTTCATTTCAACCTGAAAGATTCCCTTTATCATTTCTTGTAGGGCAGATCTATCTACTAGTAACAAACTTCCTTAGTTTTTGTTTATCAGGGAATGTTTTAATTTCTCCTCTACTCTTTGAGAATACTGTTGCTGGATATTGACTCCCCCCCCCCCTCCTTTTAGCACTTCAAATATGTTATCTCACAGACTTCTGGCCTCCTTGGTTTTTGATGAGAAATGAGCTATTAATCTTATTGAGAATCTCTTTTATGTGAGGAGTTGCTTCTCTCTTGCTGTTTTTATTGTTTTTGGCTTTTGACAGTTTTGACTATCATGTGTTTCAGCAAATCTCTGAGTTTCTTCCTCTTGGAGTTTGTTGAGCTTCTTGATGTGTAGTTTTATATCTTTCATCAAATGTGGGACATTTTTCAGCCACTATTTCTTGAACTATTCTTTCTGCCTCTTCTCCTTTTGGGACTCCCATAATATGTATCTTAGTCCAGTGTTCCCCAACCTTTTTGGCACCAGGGACTAGTTTCATGGAAGACAGTTTTTCCACAGACTGGACTGGGATGGTTGGGCATGGTTTCAGGATGATTAAAGCACATTGCATTTATTGTGCACCTTTTTGTCACAGGCCATTCTGATAGGGTTTTGATATGAGTCTGCAAGCAATTGATTTATTATGATCTCTCTGCAGTCTAACCTCTCTGCTTATGTTACACTGTATTTGCAGCCACTCCCCAGCACTAGCATCACTGCCTCAGCTCCACTTCAGACCATCAGGCATTAGATTCTCAAAGGAGCATGCAACCTAGATCCCTCACATGCACAGTTCATAATAGGGTTTGCACTCCTGTGAGAATCTAGTGCCACTGCTGATCTAACAGGAGGCAGAGCTCAGGCAGTAATATGAACAATGGGGAGCAGTTGTAAATACAGATGAAGCTTCACTTGCTCACCTGACACTTACTTCCTGCTGTGTGGCCTGGTTCCTAACATGACACGGACTGATACTAGTCCATGGTTTGGGGGTTCCTGTCTTAGTCTATTTGAATCTATCTTGGGAGATTTTATCTGTAAGTTTTAGGTTTTCCCTAATTTTAGAAATTTCTGGCCATTATTTCTTCACAATTTTTTGGCCTTTCTGCTTTTCTTTTGGAACTCCCAATTATACATTTGTTAGGTTGCTTAAATTTATCCACACATTTGCTCATTTTCTTCCAGTTTACTCTCTGTCCTTCATGTTGGGTAATTTCCATTGTTCAGCCTTCAAATTTATTGACTCTTTTTTTCCTACTGCCTTGGATGTCAAACTCAGGAGTTTTCCATTACAAATACTGTATTTCAGTTCTAGAATTTTCATTTAGTGATTATGTGTGTGTGTGTTTATGGTTTTCATTTATTTCTCTGTTGAAATTTTTGTATGCATTCATCCTTAAGTCCTTGAAAATACAACTTTTCTAAAATCCTTTCTTGCCATTTCCAACAGCTTGATTATCTTTGGAAATTAGACTCTATTGACTGCTTTTCCTCTTAATTGTGGGTCACACTTCTTTTTTCTTTGCAAGTCAAGTGATTTTTTACGTATACTGGATATTGTAGATGCATATTATAGATTCTCAGGATTCTGTATTCTTCATCTGAGGAATGTTGGTCATATTTTTGTTTGTTTGTTTTGTTTTCTTGCAGACCATTAACTTGTTGGACTCACTTCAGATTTGGAGGATTTCCATCTATTGCTTTCTTATTTCTGCTGGGATCTCCCTCTTTCCTCTGCTTCTCCCCCCACTTACCACCACCCCTCTCACCCCTCACCCGTACCCCACTGTATGGTTCACCTTTTTACTAATTTAATGGTGTCTTTTTTTGTTTTTGTTTTTGACAGATAGAGACAGAGAGAGAACTGAACTGGGGACACTCCCCAGTTCAGCACATGGTTGCGCACAGGCCGGGGCCGGGATTCGATCCTGGGTCCCCGGCACTGCAAAGTGAGCGCTTAGCCCACTGAGCCATCTCAGCTTCTCCTAATGGTGTCTTTTGATGAATAAAAGTAAATTTAATACATTGCAAATTACCATTCTTTTTTATAATGTTTTTTGAATGTTTTTGACCCATCACCATTTAATAAATAAAAAGACAATTTTTTCCCATCATGCTGCAGGGCCACCTTTGTCATAAATCAAGTTTCCATATATGCATGGTCTGTTTCTGAGAGATCTGTGCTATTGCTTCTGTCTATTCATCTGTTCTTGCACTAGTGCCACGCTCTTAATAATAAGTTTTCCTATCTTACAAATTGTGTCACCTTATTCTTTGCATAGAATATCTTGGCTTTTCTTTGTACTTCATCCCTTTGAATTTTTCTCTGGACAAGTCACTGGCCTAGAACTAACTTTAACTTAATACACAGTATACCAGGTTGTAGTATTTTAATTTACAAACAACGTAATACCAATCCCCCAGCTCAGAGGAAGGTGAAGTTGCATCTTAAAGGAATCACTGGTCCTGTGAACTGTGTAGGCTCTGAGAGACTGTAGGCTGAATGAGATGAGATAAAGCTGGTGTAAGAAGTTAGTGAAGGCCAAGAAATTGACACCTAATTCCATGACCTCCAGGGCTTCAGCCTCATTCTTAGAGAGGAAATGGAGAAAGACATGTAAACCTGGGGATGCTGGGATGGCTAAAAAGTGCTTGCAGCCCCATGGTTCAAGGATTGAATCCTGACCCCAGCCTATATAGACCCATATGCTGAACTGCGGTGTGCCCCCAGTTCGGCTCTTAATGGGACAAGCTCCATGCGGGAGGCTCCCGGCCCTGTTCCTGCCCTGTGCAGCCCCACGCCTACCTGTGGAATGAAACTATATAGAAAACCAATCATATGCAACTATGGAGACTGCTCTGGGCCCTGCCCCCTTCTCTGTCTCTTTGTCTCTCTCTCTCTGTCAAAAGCAATAAAAATAAATCTTTAAAAAGATGTGTAAAGCCAAAAATGTCTTGTTCACAATTATATTTCTGTACCTGATACACAGTGAGCATTCAGCAAATACTTATTAAGTGAATGCATGTGTGTATATAATACAGTAGACTCTTTGTTAACTGATACTCAAGCGACCAGCACTCTCAGGCAACTGGGAGTTTTTTTGCCGGTTGCTTGAGAGTACCAGTTGCTTGAATTCCAGTTAACAGAGAGTCTACTTACTTTACCTGGCATCTACCAATCATCATGGATATTGGTTAACTGAGCATCTACTGTATATGCTTCTCAGAAGATACTAATATATAGCCATGAGTTTCACTGTATGCCTTAGATGCTAGAAAGTTAAAGCTAAGATTTTGCCATTTCATGGATTTGCTTCTTTTTTTTTTTTTTTTCTTTAATATTTATCTGCATTACCTCAAGTCTTTTTGGAAATAAGTGCATAGATTTTTTTCTAATGTTGAATTTAATGATTACCTATCAGTGATTCTAGAAGTTTACTGACTTTCTGCATCCCTAGATGGAAATAACTTGCAAGTTCCTTAGCACATCAAGTTCATATATATTATAATTGAGTCTGAGGTTATATTCAGATTCTTATATTTTGAAATATTCAAATTTTATGATGGAGAAACTGCCAAGTTATCCTGTTTCTCCATTTTGATTTTTTTTTACTTTTTGAAAAGACATGTAGTTGATGAGACTTACATTAATGCACGTTTATTAGTTTTCTGCCCTAAATATTAAAATTTTGGGGAAGCTGGGATGGCTCAGCGGGTTAAGTGCTCACTTTATAGCCCTGGAGCCTGAGGATCAAATCCCAGCCCTGGCCCATGCAGATCCATATACTGAACTGGGGTGTGCCCCCAGTTTAGTTCTCACCAGGGCTTATGTGAGAGGCTCCCGGCCCAGTTCCTGCCCTGCTCAGCCCTGTGCCCACCTGTGGAGTGAAGCTATATGGAAAAACTAATGCTGTCAACTATGGAGACTGCTCTGGACCCTCTTCATTCTCTCTGTCTGTCTCTCTCTTATCAAAAACAAAAATGAATCTTAAAAAATATATATATTAAAATTCTGTTTTTTTAATGCAGATGTGGAATTAGAAGAAGCTATTAGAAGAAGCCTTGAGGAAATGTAATTAAAGATATTTTCATACAACATCAAGTAGCCATGAAGAGACTCAGGATAATGAATTCTTGAGTTTGTTTTCTAAAGGAGACCAGAAAACTTCTAGTACAAATGTATTTGAAAACATGCTTTTTTTGCTTTTTCATGTTCAGAATTTGATATTTGCTTTGTATTTTTGTGCTGTTTTGCAAAAATGTACAGAGGAATAGAATACATATCAAAGCACATATAAATCATGAATTCTAATGTAGGTATCAATTTACCAGTTAGCTTTGAATTCATATATTTAGGTTAAAAGAATTAAAAAAATAGACAGGCTCTTGACTATTGTTTATGTTTCCTAAATAGCATTAGTTCTTTATTTGTACTGTACAGGTGATTCTAGTTTATTTTTTTTAGGAATGAAGATGAATATAAATAAAGCTGTCGTTGCTTAGTTTTTCTGTAAATTCTACTTATCAAGTGGCACTAATATATATAATAATAGCTGTGAGATCTTTGTGATTATTAGAAGTAGATTTAAAATATTACCAGCAATGTTCTTTGTCAGTTTCACTCAAACATATTTTGCTGCTTTAATTAAAGTAGCACATTGCTGGAATAAAAGGATACTATAATGTCTTTGACATAATTATAAAGAAACCTTTTCTATTCCTTTTACCTGCTTAGACTTTTATGTGACTTGTATTACCAATGGTATCAAAATATTTGCATAGAATTAAACTTATTTTTAATAATATTAGGTTTTTTTATATATTTGTGTAAACATAATTAAAAAAATAATGTTCAAGTCTTACTCAGGAATAATCTTCCTTAACCCTTTAAATTTTTCATTTCATATCAATGTATCTTTATTAGTTATTCATTAAATTGTTTGTCAGTTTCCTACTATTGGTGTTACATATTTCATTTTTCAATGTTGAAGCCCCATTATAAATAAAAAACTACATAATTAGAAGACTGAGAAGGGCTTATCATACTATCTCTGTATATGCTTCATGTTATTTGACCAGAAATGTCATACCTAAAAGTTTTTAATAGTAATTACTTACGAAACTTGAAATTTTCTATAATTTTTTAAAGAAGAGTCATGGCTAGAATTTTGTTCTTTCTCTGCAAGTACGTATGTTAGTGTGAAAGAGCATTGCTGTTTTTTTATTAGTATAATCTTTTCAGTCCATATTGGAAACCAATTTGTATTTTTATTCCTTAAGATATCAGGTCAATTCTACCTGCTTGCATTTTTTTTTAAGTTGACATAGTAGCTTGAGAATTAACCAGTCATTTTCCCAAAATGACCACATTGTGCTTTTAATTCATATGTTAAAGTGGTCAAACAAGGTTTTAAGAGGTAGTTACTGAGTCAGACCGTAAAGACATCTACAGGAGCTTGCTCAAAGGTGAGAAGCAGAAAGAACATTCCAGAAAGAAATACATTAAACAGATAAAGGGAAGAGGAACCAATACCTCGAATCAATACCTCGTTGCCAGAGGTTCTGCATAACAGGTGTGATGTATACTGATACTCTATTAAGACTCTTGTGCTGTATATGGTAGAGAGTAACTGAACCTTTTCATCATGACTTCTAAAAAAGGCAATTGGGTTGTTTTAATTAATATCACATTGTATTTCTATTTGTTAAGCAATTAAAAATCATTTTTAAATTACTTCATAATTTGAATTTAATTTAGATTAAGAGGAAAATGTAATCAATGGGTAACATTACAGAAAATTATATAGATTACTAAATTACCAAAGTAAATATTTCTAATACTGACAAAGAGTGTCTTTTCCTTATATTATTCATTTATTCATTCATTCACTCACAAAGTATTTACTGAGTACCTACCATGTGCCACTGACTATTCTAAAACACATAAGGTATATATACCAGAGCAAAACAAAGCCTACATACACTGGTAGAAGATGGGTTGCATAGAGTGTTAGATAATAAGCAAGTATATCCAATGGTGATAAATGTAATGAATGAAAATATGGAAGGGGAAAATAGTGTAGGAACAGAGGGCTTGCTATTTTTTATAGGGTGGTAAGGAAGAATCCTGACCAGGTAAACATAGCAAAGATCTGAAGAAGACAGTGACCCATACAAATATGTATGAGGAAGAGAGTGCCAGATGGAGAGTGAAAAGGTCTAGAGGTCAGCTTGATATACCCATGGAAAGGCACGGAGGCTAGTACGAGTTTAGGAGAGTAATATGTGAAGTTGCTGAGAACTTTCTAAGGTCCTTGGCTTTTTCTCTGAAATGAGCCATTGAAGATTTCTGAGAATAAGTGATGTGACTGACCCGCCTTATTTAGGATTACTAGTTACTGTATTGAGAACATCACAAGAGGCATGACCAGACAGGAGGGTAGTGCAGTACAATCAAGGTGAGAATTGATAGCTGGGACCAGAGGTGGCAGTGGAATTGAGATGAATTTGGATATATTCTGAAGGTAGAGCTGACAGGATTTACTTATGGATTGGGTCTAGTATATGAAAAGAAGAAGGAAAAAAAAAATCCTAGGATGATTCTAAAATTACTTGATAGACAAACTATTCACAAAGTATCTTCAGATTTCAAGTTTGTGTGATAAAATATATTGAATGAGGTCAAGAGATCCGCTACACCTATTAGTGTTCAGAAGGAATTGGGATTCAAATCACCTCTGTTCAAGTATGTATGTAACTCTGATCTCAGATTAAAGGTTGTGATTCAGCTTTAAATTTATCATTTTATGTGCCCTGTATATTCTCATCCTTATAGCATGAAGCATATAGCTTTAATGAGATGGGAGCAAATCACAAGTTTTAAATAAGTCTGTACTCACAGCCCTATACCACATTTACTGACTATATTACAGTATCTGATCTAGTAGCCTACTGTATCCTTTTTCACTCTTAATGGATTTACATAAATTGGTTGTGAAATGGTCTTAATACTAATTTCAAATTCCAACAGGAATCATTTTTAATGGAAAAAAAGGCTCTTTAAAATTTCATTAGAATGGGTAGAAATGAAGTAAATTCATCTTGTTTCCTACATCCAGCGTTCAGTGGTGTTACCCGTTCTATCATTCTCATCTCAGGAAGCTAGGCAAGTATATAGACTGCCTAGGTCAGGAGCTGTATTTAAATACCTTTTCGCAAAGGGTCCGACCTTTTCTCCACATATTCATGGAGTGAATAACGTTTTTTTTGTTTTTGCTGTGAATTTTGGGTCTGAGAGAAACTAAGGAAAGCCACCACTGAGTGGTTGGGTTTTGGGGACTGCCCTGAGGGCCGGGGCCTCACGGAGAGTAGGGGAGGCAGATTGGGGGGGTGGGTGTTGTGTGAGTCATCTCCGCGTTGGTTTTGGCTGTACCAGGGTCCGCAGAGAAGGATCAGCGGATCGCGCCTAGGGCCTCCGTCCTCTGCGTCCGTCCCTCCAGGTGTCTCCGAGACTGCCCGGCTTTGCTCCTGGGGCCCTAAGGGCCCATCCTCGAGCCCCTGTGACAGCGAGCGCCCTCCACGCAGCCGCAGCAGCTATCTACCGGGCCGTGCAGCCCCCGAGCTCCGCGGCCGGCGTGCCAGTCCTTGTTTGGCCACGCGGCAGCGGCGGTGTCGGCGTCCTGCCGGGCCGCCCCCCGCGGGCGTCAGAGCAGGGCGGGCGCCCCGCGCGGTGACGGCGACGCCTCCAGCCGCCGGAGCTCTTCACTTCTCGGCAGCGCGAGCCAGAGAGGCTGGTGACCTCTTGACCGCCCCGCCTCAGAGGCTCAGATGGCTCAGGCGAAGATCAACGCGAAAGCCAACGAGGGGCGCTTCTGCCGCTCCTCCTCCATGGCTGACCGCTCCAGCCGCCTGCTGGAGAGCCTGGACCAGCTGGAGCTCAGGTGAGGCGGCGGCGGGTTCGCGGGCCGAGGCCGTGCGCGGCGGGGCGGCCGGGCACGGTCCCCGGGCAGGCTACAGCAAGGAACCTGCAGGCTTGAGGCTTGTTTTCGGTGGAGATGGTGCAGTTTTGTCTCTTGGTGGCTTTTCCTCTCCTCGCTTGAGAGAAAACGCCTTTGTTTTAAGCAAAACCTCTGAGCGGCCACATGCGCCGTAACAGACCTGAGTGTTCGGGAGCTGAGAAAAATAAGAAGATAAAAGTTCAGTGACGTCATTTAAGATTAGGGATGGTGACACGCCGAGTCTACAGAACTTCTAGAACCTTCTGTGTGCCGGTATAGGGTCTTAACTGGGTTTTTTATATATATAACTTATTATTTCGCTATTATGCATCTTTGAAAATCAGCAGTTAAGCGGTCCCAGGTGTGAATGATCAGTTTCTGTGCTCCAAAAGTCGAATACTTCAGAGCAAAAAAAGAAAAGAAAAAAAAAGAAGTAGCAATCCAGGAATCCATCTGACAGCAAAGATTAGAAGGAAGGACACATGAGAGGCTGCTGGGTGATCGGGAGCTGGGTACTTTGTGGTATAAAGACACCATGGCTTCCGTTTTCTGCCTAACCCCACTTACTGTATTTCAGCCCCAACCTTAGTCTTTCAGTATTTATTGTGTACCTCCTTCCGCAAAAGACACTGCTAGTGAAACCTTGAGAGTGCTAGTCATTTGGCCTGAAAGCATAAGATGCAGTTTTTCACTCTTACTAAGATTTTAATAATGAATATAGTGGTAGCCTTGTGTAGCTTTCTAAATAATTTGTTATATTTTGGAGATAGTGTTTTTCCTTTAACAGTGTATGAAAACTTTTATGTACTTCCTGTAAATGTTTATGTCACCAGTTACTGTGTAAAATTGTTTGCAGGTGTACTTAAATGAAGACTTATTAAGGCACCCACAGCCACCTGAAACTACACAGAATTTTATTCCATAGTTTTTACCAGGTTCTGGGTGAGCAAACGAGTATGTGAGCCAAAAATTTTAAAGAACCATTACGTTGTCTTTATCTCCCTCGATTAATACACCAAAACAAGAAGAGGTGTCTATTTTCCAAGGAAGTGTATTAATAACCACAGTATATCGTAGCAAATGAGGCATTTATTATTATTAATACTGCAAGAAAAGCCAGAATATGAGAAATTCTCCACCCACAATGATTTCATGGATGGCAACTGTTAGAGAAACATGAGCCAAAGCCACATTCTGGGGTTCTGCTCAGAATGAGACAGATGAAAGGAGAGAAAAGTAATGCTTCCCTATTACTTTTAACATCAACATTTTTACATCAACCCCCCAGAGCAAGTGGCACAAAATTAGAGAACAGTGCCTTCAGCTACTTAATGCTCCTCTGAAGAATAGTATTTCTTTTTATAAAACAGCATAACAAGTAAATCACACATCTCCCAAGGTCTTTAGAACTTTTGAGGGCATGTTCTCAACCATTTCAGGGATTTTCTTTTCCCTATTCAGAAAGAAAGGATTTTTCCTAAAAGGAATTAGGGTGTTGCCCCTCCTTCACACTGAATCATTGTCCTCAAACTTGAATGAATGCATCCTGTGTGTGGTAGGTACAAAAGCAGTTCAGAACTCATCTCTAAAAGCCTCTGGTTTGAGTATTATTATAATATTGATTAATATAAAATGAATTCATTTTATGTTTTGAGAGAAGGTGTGAGAGAGAGAGAAGCGGGGAGGGCCCAGAGCAGTCTCCATAGTTGTACATCATTAGTTGTGACATGGTTTCATTCCACACAGGTGGATGTGGGGCCGTGTGGGGTGGGAACTAAACCTGAGGCCTCCCACATGGGAGGCGAGAACCTTTGCTCCATGCCATCCCACCAGTTATGAGTTGCACCAATTGAACCCCGAACCTCGCGAGTATGAGACAAGTGCTGAACGGCTGAGCTATTCTGGCATCCCCCATATAAGATAAATGCTGATTACTGTATACAAGTTACTAAATTATAATGTCCTTAAATTAACCATTGAGCTGAGGAGGGAAGACTGATTAATATGTGTTTAATTGTTCATTTTAAGGACTTCTTCAGTAATTTTAGACTTTTGTAAGCTTTGTTTCTTTCTTTAAAATAAGTAATATTGACCAAAAAACTCAGGAACTGTTTCAGAAAGTAAGTAAACATAGAGAGAAATGGATGAGCTTTTGCTTATCCATTATAGTTTATTAGAAACCACATGGACAGTGCAACTGCACTATACTGTTAAAAGCTAAACGACTGTTAATTTCCTTTTAAGGATGACTAATAGAACAGTGTATTAAGTAGTTTATGTATAGAAGCTTGCATTTACATTTCCTCATTAATACTAATTTTGTCAGTTGTGGTAGAAACTTCCATATGAAACTGAAAACAGAATTATGCTAACCTGGTGTGCATGATATTTAAAATGCTTCAAGATGTTTGGTAGCATTCTATAAACCATTAAAGTAATTCTATTTGTTTTTAACGTATTACCATAATACTAGTCTTTCTTTTTTTTTTTTTTTTTTTATTGTTTTTGACAGAGACAGAGAGAGAACTGAACTGGGGGAACTCCCCAGTTCAACATATGGGTCCACACGGGCCAGAGCTGGAATTCGATCCTCGGTCCACGGTTCTGCAAAGTGAGCGCTTAACCCACTGAGCCATCCCGGCTTCCCCAAGTCTTTCTTTTTTTGACTCCTCTTAGAAAGGTGATTCCTTTATCTCCTGGTTTTCATTACCAATTCTAAATGGTGTCTGATTTTTGCATTCATCAGTAACTCAGAATACCTTGCTTATTATTGTTACTTTCTTTTTAACAGTTATCATAATTTATAAATAATACATGCTAACATTAATTTATTTGGGGAAGCCAGGATGGCTCAGCAGGTTAAGCACTCGTCTTGCAGCCCTGGGGACCGAGGATCGAATCATGGCCCCTGCCCATGAAGACCCATATGCTGAACTGGGTGGGGAGGCCCCCCAGTTTGGTTCTTCCCTCCCCCCCAGGTTGGTCCCTGGCTTGAGGGGGCATGCCTCCCATGTGGGAGGCCCCCAGCTCAGGTCCTGCCCTATGCATCCCCCGCCCACCTGTATGGAATGAAACCATGTCGAAAACTGATGACATTCAACTATGAAGACTGCTTTGGCCCCTCCCCCTTCTCTCTGTCTCTGTCTGTCTCTGTATGTCTCGACCAAAAGCAATAAAATGAATCTTATAAAAACAAACAAATAAAAACATTATTCATTTAATGAGCACTGACTATGCCAGGCCCCATGCCTTTGTGGAAGTTATTATTACCTCCATTTGCCAGATGAAAAACTGAAGGTTAAGCAGTTAAATGACTTGTCCAAAGTTACACAGAGAAAACCCAGAAAGACTGGTCATAGAACTTAATACTTTATTGCTGAATTTTCTTAATGTTAAATATGTCATATTTCAAAGTATGGGAATAGTATATGGATGAATATATAATTTTAATGAAAGAGATGAAAATTTTATTTAAATTGGTGCTTAATTCGGTGACTATTCAATACGCACTTTATTTCAGGTATTGAGTGGCTCCTAGAAGGCTCTGGATGGTAACAAAGATGGGACATGAGTTGTGGAGAGTGGCAAAGGGGAAATGACAAGACGGGAGATTGGGTGTTGACAAATATCCCCAAACAGATCGTACTGTGTGTGGTTCCTTTCCCTTCTTAGCAGTCATTTGCAGTAGCTTATGTATCAGCCTGGAAATGAAGGATTGGGGCAGGGATATGGATCATTTGTCTGGCTGAAAGTTTCCTGTTGCTTAAAATTTCTTAGGGTGTGCCAGTGTCCCAGGAGTCATAAAACAAGATGGCATCATAGTTAATATTGTATAACAGCCTATAATTTAAAAGAGCACTTTTCATAAACATTGTCATTTGAACCTTACAAAAACCCTTTGAAGTAGGAAGAAGGCAGATGTTATCTCTTTAAGAAATGAAGGAACTGAGGTCCAGAGGGACGGAGTAGCTTGCCTAAGGCCATATAGTACTGATGAATAGCTCCTAACACTAACACACTAGTCCCAATTTTTTATTTTATTTTTTTTAATTTATGTTGTTGTTTTTGACAGAGACAGAGAGACAGAGAGAAGAGGGATGGCCCAGAGCAGTCTCCATAGTTGTACGTCATCAGTCATCAGTTTTTGACATGGTTTCATTCCACACAGGGGAACAGGGGCCATGCAGGGCAGAAACTGGGCCAGAGGCCTCCAGCTTGTGGGGCACGCCCTTGTGAGCCAGGGGCTGAACTGGGGGGGCAAGAACCAAACTGGGGGGTGAGAACTGAACTGGGGGCCTCCCGCATGGGAATCACACCCCAGTTCAGCATGATTCTGCATGGGTCGGAGCTGGGATTTGATCCTCGGTCTCTGGGGCTACAAAGTGAGTGCTTAATCCTGGCTTCCCCCCATTCCCACTTTTACACCAAAATGTCTTAATAGTGAATGTAATGTAATATTTTGGTTATGATTAGGAAAACCCTTCAAAATCTTACATTGCCTGAAATATAGGTGATCACTGTTGTATTTATTTGGTGCAGGAATTTTGAATAAGAGATAGGACTATGATTTTAAGAACCTGTTTTAGAAATTATTTCTTTCTATTACATCCATGATACCGTAGGAACATTTGCCATTTTATCCCTTTTTTATGAAAGGCAAATTCTTGTTAGAAGTCAGAGTTCATAATGGTACATATATAATAAACACCACAAAGCTGATGTTTGCCACCACCAATTCTGGGCATATTACATGTATTAACCCATGTGTATAATTTTTTTAGTCGATGTTGTTAGTCACTGTGTTAAATTCTTTACTTGCTTTACTTCTTTCAGTCACAACCACCGTCTCATTCTCTCTGTTTCATAGATGAGGAAAATTGAGGGGAAGAGAGTTTAAGTAACTACTCGAGGTCACACAGCTAATAAGTGGCAGAGCTGGTTTTAACAGCTGGACTGAAAAGCTATTGCAGTTTACACTGTCTATTGTATTAGCTGATACAGTAGTAGCCAGTCTGGTGAAATCGCTTTTAGGGCTCTCCCAAGTCTCCTAATAATTTATCTTTTGATACCTAGGCTGCAGAAATTTGCAAGGTGGCAGAGACCTGAGGAGTGCACTTCAATTTGTCCTCATATGAGTATTCTCACTGCAACTTATTTTTGTTAAAGCCAGATTAGTTGTGATTTCATGCAGTTTTCCAGGAGCACAGCCCAAGCCAGGCCAGCCTTGATGTGAGGATAAGTTCTTTCCCAATTTGGACTTGTAGCTGCTTTCAGGATCTATTAGTAAAAGCAGAACTGCCAAGAGAAGTGTTGTCAGATGATGTGTTAAAAACATGAAGGATAGAGTGAGCTAGATGGTCCAACACTTGTCTATCCAGAGTTCCAGAAGGAAATAATGGAATGGAGGACAGGGAATATTCAAAGAAACAATGGCTCACAATTTTCTAGAACTAATGGGAAGGTCATAGACTAAAAGATTATATATGGGTTGAAGTTAAAGAAACCAATAGCTGATAAACAGTATTAATATTAAACAAGTTAAGTAGAGATCTAGGTACAGCTTTTTAAAAGAAAAAGAAAAAAATGTTAATATGATGCAGTCCATACAGAGTAGACAGATGATCAGTGCCAAATGAGGCACTGATTGTCTCAACGGAGAGAAAGGGGGAAGTTCTTAAGGAAACAGTTCCTGGCAAAAGGATTGGTTTTTGAAAAAGGGTCACCTTAGACAAGGGGCAGGGACAAAGAATGTTGTAGAAGAAAATAGCAAATGAAAGGTCATGGATGCCAAAAAAAACACAAACCCTTGGTTCTGAAGAGTGACATTTTACCTTTGCTATGATATGAAAAAGGTATACATAAAAACAGAAGTTCTAGGGGAAGCTGGGATGGCGCAGGGAGTTAAGTGCTTGCTTTGCAGCCCTAGGGGCCGAGGATCGAATCCCGGCCCTGGCCCGTACAGCCCATATGCTGAACTAGGGTGTGCTTCCCAAGTGGGAGGCCCCGAGTTCGGTTCTCACCCCTCACCCCCATTGAGCCCCTGGCTCAAGGGGGCATGCCTCCCATGCGGGAGGCCTCTAGCACAGTTCCCACCCAGCTCGGCCTCTGCCCACCTATGTGGAATGAAATTATGTCGAAAACTGATGACGTACAACTATGGGGACTGCTCTGGGCCCTTCTTCCCTCTGTCTCTCTGTCTCTGTCAAAAACAATAAAATAATAAATCTTTAAAATAAAAAGTTTTATAAAAGATGCAATCTGTTTTTCACAGGAAACGTGCTCTGTTATTTTCTAGCCTCATGGGAAAAGCCCGACACTTAACATTTCATTTAACTCCCCCTATATTTGGTCTAATTTAATGGCAAAATACTTCTTCAAATGACAGAGATTATATTTTTCCTAGAGTTTCTCCTTTGAAACCATTTTTTGTTAACTCCATGAACTATTTTAACTTATAAATGAACCCTTCCTTTTTTGGAATAACATTCTTTATCTTACATTTGAATACAAACTCAAGTGTTGAAAAATTAATCTCTTCTTTCAGCATCTTCTCATTTACCAATCACATGGTTCATCTGTCATTTAAATACCAGTGTCATGGTTTGTGTATTTAGCATAAATATTTTATATTTGTATCAACTCCATCTCTTTCATATGTACTGGATCCTAGTTTATCTGTCTGAGAATGTGCTCATGTAAAATGTGTAAGTACATAGTAAATGGTGCTGGAAGAGGGCCTAATACTATATAATTATTTTATATATTGTTATTTTTTATTGTGTTTTCTAGACAAATTTGTCACATAAGATTCTTCCGAGCTCTTTGCTTTTACTGGCATTTATAAATACAAAGTCCAACATATATTTGGTATTTAGATGAATAAAGAGACCCTGTGACTACTGCCTATTAGTATTATTTTGGGTTATAACAGGTGGGTGACTGTTGGGAAAAAGGTATAAGTGTGGTTAGGGTGGAGGGTGGGGTCCTTATATGGAATGGACAGGTGCTAACACACTAGTGATGTTGTTTCTTCTGTGTCCACTTGAAGCCGCAACCAGGATTAGACCTTCCTGTATCTCATGTTTCTAAGACCATCTGAATACTGAGGTCTGTCACTGTTTATTTTGGAAAATTGGCAAGTTACTTAGTTGCAGAATAATATATAGCAAGAGAGTGCCCTAAAAACAGAGCACCTTAAATATACAGGATTTTTTTTTTCTCTGTTCTCATGATTCCACAGCCCAGTTCTTTAGTGATCAGTTGTGATCATGTGTAGTAAGAACATGAGTGAAGGATATCCTAAAAACGTTTATGTATGATAGAATGGGAGAAGATGCTTGTATTGTCTGTAACCAAGAAGGGATTTATTAGTACCTTTACTATGCAAATCAACAAGAGGACAGTAACCCATTTTTTTTTTTTTTTAAATCGGCAAAGGCTGTGAACAGACTAACAAAGATACAAAGAGATGTTCAAAATTATTAATGAAATATATGCAAAATAAATACTGACATCACTGTACACTTATTAGACTGGGAACAAGTCATTAGAAAATTGAAAAATGCTTTGCTGCCAAGAGTATGGCCTGATTTAGCCATCCATTCTAGAGAGCAATCCTAGTACTGAGTCAAATTGAGGGTACGCTTACCCCGTGTCTCAGCAATTCTGCTCTGGGATATAGCCTAAGAAAATTCTTATCCAGGTCCATGAGGGGACATGTATTTGTGGAAGAGTTATTTGTGGTGATAAATAGCTAGTGGACAAGGTGAGTGTCTCCACTGGGAGACAGGTGGGTGTACATGCAGAGTATTATACAATAATTAAAAGTTTGTGATTACATGTACACATAGGAACCTGGATGCTTCTTAATAAAATAATGCTGAGTGAAAAAACAGTGAGATATAAAATTAAAAACAGATGAATACATGAATACATATATTGCAAAAACAGATAAACACTAAATAGAATGATTGTCCTATGAGCAGGGAGGAAAATGGCATGGGGTTAGTGGATTAAAAAGAATAGAAAAGTGAATGAGTAAAAAAATAAAAAGGAATACTTTTTTTTTTTAAGTGTTCCTAATGATCTTTAAACTTGAGTTAGATTGAATGATAGAAGATGAGGAAAACTGATCTTCCATGTTATAATAAATATTGTGTTTTCCCAATTTATATAGGGTGGAAGCTTTGAGAGAAGCAGCGACGGCTATTGAGCAAGAGAAAGAAATCCTCCTGGAAATGATCCACAGTATCCAAAATAGCCAGGACATGAGGCAGATCAGCGATGGTGAGAGCTGTTGCCACAGATGGGGACTTGTCTTTTACATTCCTTTAAGGAATTTATGATAAGTATGGGTCAATTTTTGCTTGATGTGTGGTGTGAGTATACTAGTTTTTAGCATTTAATGTGAGCAGCAGGCAGCAGCTGCAGCTGTCAGTTACCCAGAGACCATTCTTCCATTGTATTCTCCCTACCCTGAGACCATGGCTGGAAGGGAGAAAAAAAGGCCTACAAGCTCTTTTGGCAGAAGAGCTGGCCCCAAGCAACAAAGCCAAGCTTTTGACCTCTGGTTCAGTCCTCACTTCAGTTCTATAGAAATTACTAAAATGTAGAAGATGCAATAGCAAAAGGAAAAGATGAGATTGGAAGCAGAGAACTAAAGACAAAAGGAGATGATTTGATGTATAACTTAAAGAGAGGAAGGGAAAATTGCAGAGAAAATAAATTATAGACCCAGTAAAACTCCATTAATGTACAAGTGTGCTGTCATTTTCATATGAAAAGCGTGACTGCCCATGGAGAAACAGGTCACTTGTGATTTTCTTTCATTGGCAATGGACTTACTTATTTAGCTCTTCTGGTGCTTCATAGGACAACTTATTGGGCCAGGTAGCTGGTGCAGTAAGTATTCAGTCTAATTCCAGACCATGATGGGGTCAAGATTTAGTCTCTCTCTTCACTATCCTGGCCAAAGATCAGTGAATTAGGAAGGAAGTTGCAGAATAGGACAAATGCGAGATTGCTGACTTTTCCGTATAAATAAGGAAATGTTGACAGAGCCCCTTTCCCATCATTGCCTCTTTGTTCTGGTCAAGACTAGACCACTGGGTATCTTAAATTTGTCTGGAGGGGATGAAGTCAATGCTTGATTTTGAAGCCAGCTTTTTCTTCACTATTATGCCTGTTTTCTCAGCCAAAATTGGGGCATTGTTTTCTGATAAACACGCAGAATGTGCCATCCCAAAATGTGCCTCTTTGGCGTAAGGATTATTTTGAGCTAATTATTTTTGAGAAATTGCAGACACAGGAGAAGCTCTTAAAATAGAGTATAGTTACCTTTTGTAAGGGAAGTTTACATTTATAAAATTTCTATTTGTAAGGGTGTCTCCCTCTCTGTACCGGGAAGACAGGACAGTAAATCACAAGAAACTCTTAACAATGGAGAAGGTATCTACTGTACTTAAATCTGATCCTTGTTTACTTTCCTTTTTTCTGGTAAATGTCCATAACTGGATTTCCTCTCCCCATCTTTTTAAGAGTCTTTAGCTGAAAATTATATTTAAAGTGGGAGCTTGTACCATCTCAGAGAGTTATTCATTTTCTCATCTATGTGAAATAGACATGTAAATAAACTTCTGGTTTTCCTTGTTAATCTGTCCTTTATTACAGAGGTTCTCAGACAAGAAGTCAGGATATAGGGAATGTATTTTTTCTCTCCTACATGTATATCCTTGTGAGAGATCCAGGACATTTAACCAGCACAAAACCCTAATTATGCTCACTGTTCTCTGTGTTAAGACTTGATCTCCATCCCAGTTACAAATGCATACCTGTCCAAACTTTGGCAAACATAACTAGAGAAGTCATGTAGTAGTATCCCATGTATAAAGACTTTCAGAGGGGTCCTGGAATGGCTCAGCAGGTGAGCTCTCATCTTGCAGCCCTGGGATCCGAGGATCAAATCCTGGCCCTGGCCCATGAGGACCCATATGTTGAACTTGGGTGTGCCCCCAGTTCAGTTCTCACCGGGGTGAGCTTCCCATGTGGGAGGTCTTCAGTTCAGCTCCCACCCTGGGTGTACTTCCCATGCAGGAGGCCCGCGGCATAGCCCCCGCCCACCTGTGGAATGAAACTATGTTGAAAACTGATGAGTACAACTAGGAGACTGCTCTTAGCCCTTCCCTTTCTCTCTGTCTCTCAAAAACAAAAATAAGGGGGAAGCCGGGATGGCTCAGCAGGTTGAGCACTTGGTTTGCAGCCCTAGAGACAGGGTTGAGTCCTGCCCCGGCCCATGGAAACCCATGTGCTGAGCTGGGGTGTGATTCCTATGCGGGAGGCCCCAGTTCAGCCCCTGGCTCAAGGGGGCACCTCCCATGCTGGAGGCCCCCAGCCTAGTTCCCTCCCTGGGTGGCCCCCACACCCACCTGTGTGGAGCAAAATGAAACCATGTAGAAAACTGATGACTTATAACTATGGAGACTGTGCTAGGCCCTCCCTCTTCTCTCTGTCTTAAGTAAAAAACAATAAATATTAAAAAAATAAATAGGGGAAAGCCGGGACGGCTCAGCGGGTTGAG
>PVKE010012956.1:0-16419 GCA_004027555.1 Craseonycteris thonglongyai
TTTTCTGGTATTCATTTTGAATTATTAACTGATTTCTGGACACTTCAATGTATATATTTTAATTTCTAAACATAGCTAATTATCTCTTTGATGCTGATTCCTAGCTTAATTTTCTTAATATATGATTTCGGCTCTTTAGATTTTGTTGAAGGCTGTTGTGTAGATAATTAAATATATATTTGGATTTCACCAGAAATTCTACCAATAGTGAGCTTTGCATACCAACTATTAATGTTTTGATCATATAATTTCCCATGAAAGTCAAAAGCACTTCTCAAACTCTCTGCTGCTTTTTCTGAAATTGGTAAACAGTAACAAATGGTGGTCCAAATAAATGGATAATTTTATTATTTTGGTTCTTGGTCCAGTCATGCCTTACTACCTTGTTATTTAAATATATTATAAAATATAAAATCTCTATAAATGTACTATTTGTGATTTATGGTTGAGAATCTGCTAATGCAAAAGTCTGACTGTAGTTACATGCATAGTTTTGTTAAGGAGTTGGTGCTTCCAACCTCTACCTAGTCAAGGGTCAACTGTATAGTTAAATAATAAGATAGTAAAGAAAAACTATGTCTACGTGTGTGTGTGTGTGTGTGTGTGTGTGTATAATATTTTTTTCTAAATGTAAGTAATGGCCCATATTGCCTAGCCTAATGATAATGACTCCTTCATAGCACTTGACACTCGTATTTATACACTTCTCATCCCTTTAACCTTATGTGACACTTTCCTGAAAAATTACTAAGCAAGACATTCCATATCATTAATTTTCTTGTCTGCTATGCCCATTTTTTATATCATGACATCCACTGAGTATTTAATTTTTACTGTTTAGGTTTTTTTATCAATTATATTTTTATATTAAAGCTCTCTAATTAGCTTAATTTTTTATCCCATTTTTTAAGATGAAATATTATCCCTGTTCACTGCTAGAATATGGTATTGAATATTCTTTAAATGTTTCCATAGCTATAACCTATGTTATTTTTGGAAGTATGCTGTCATTCTTTCACAAATTGGAGGGAGCCGTGCTTTTGTCACCATCTTTGCAGTTGAGATACCCTATATATGTATTTGCTATGTCTTTGGATCATGCTGCCTTCTTGGGGAAATGGTTCAGAGATCCTGCTTTGCCTTGCATTCTGCAGTGTATTCAGAGACAGTCAGAAAGAAAAGAATAGTCTGAATTCCACAGTAATTGTTTGTGTGCCCTTTTACTTCCCACAAAGCATCACCAGCACCTGGCCAGCTGCTAGTCATCAAAGACCTGGGGCTGAACACCGTCACCTGTGGCACTCAGCCCCCTTACTCCTCAAGGCACTACTGCGGTGGGAGTGATCAGTGACCAATGTGCCTCACTGCTCTCACTCTGGCACCTCAAGTCATCACATGGCTTGTAGCTTTGGTCCCTTCCGTGCTCTGAGGTCCCCGATGCAGGAAATAGCTCGCCCATGTCTCCTTCAGACTCTTCCCCTGCTGGCCCAGAGCTGTGGCTTCCTTTTAGGCCCATCCTGTTTTTCTCATTTCAAAGATCCCACATGGTTTTTAATCCTCTAAGATTACTATACCAACTTCAGTGTGTTTGGGATTTATTTTTAATTTTATTAATCTTTTCTACTATTTCTATAAATGAGGCATGAGAAAAAGATTCTTCAGGACAAACACAGTATATTATCTTGACATGAAAATGCTCTCCAGCCAAGTGTGATTTTAAGAGGCGAAAGTAATAAAGGTGTTTTAGACTAGACCAGAAGGCCTAGGAAGCATAGCCAGAGATAGTTGCTATAGTCAGAGATACTGATAAGCAAGTGTCAAAATGTAGAATCAAAGCATCAGAGAAAGGAAGAGAAAATGATGAGAGGAAGAGGAGAGTGGAGAAAGTAGGAAACTTACACTAGCAGAATGTTTTCTGACCAAAGACCCTGTCTTATCCCTGATTGTGAGAAATAGGTTAATATGGCAACATGGCAAAGCCCCTGAGCTTTTCTTTTTTAATATAGTATTACTTTCATCTTAGATGATGTCCCATCCTGAGAATACTAATATTAATAAAATTTGGTTCTACATTAGCAGTACTGATCAGGCAAAATGAGCTGGGTCCCCCGAAGCTGGGCTTCCTGGTTAAAGGAAGACAGCCTTTACTGACCCACATCTTCTCTGCTTGCTATGACTACAAGCTCCTACAAAATCTCAAGCATTAAAGCTTCATAGTCCATGTTAACAACAAATTAGTGAGTTGAGAGCTTTCGCCAGATACAAGGCAACAAGTTAAGCATTTTCTAGGTAAAAAGTGAACAAATGGTAGTCCCTAGGCGAGGAGGAAAATATAATGTTTTCAGTCTTGTAATGGAAGAAGAAATAGTTACCTACATTAAAATACAGAATAAAAGAATCAATTCTGATAAAAAAAAAAACAGAGGAAGAAGTTATACTACTGTAGTTTAGAAGATAAGAAGATAATGTCTAAGAAATCAGTTTTAGAAGAGGAAAATTATAAGGAAAAATAAAAGCAAAATACAAAAAAGCATTGGATGTGTTTGAGTTACTATAGTTTATCCAAACACAAAACTCTTGAACAAGCACAACGCTCTAGATATTAGTGTAGTTCATGGCCACTTCATGGAGATTCTGAAATATTAGGCTGAATCCTCTTCCAATTCCCACTCAGCTTCTTCAAGTCTAGAGTTTGGGATCCTTTTAGTGAGTCTGTGGAGAAAACAGTGACCCCATCCCCATAGCTCCACTTTATTCTTACCTACCCAAGGCAAGGTGTTAAGGTGAGCCTCCATCAGTTAACGTATTAATTCTACTCAATAGGTGTCTGAGTTTCCTACTTTTACTCCCCTGGGAAAAGGTGAGTGAAACAATGGAGACAGAAGTTGTCTTCATAATACTATGATGGGGAGAAACTTCCTAGAGTGGGGGTTGTTCTAAGAATTACATGATAGGGAAGAAATGGTTGTCTCTTCAGCAGTAAGTTCCAGTGCTGCAGGGTATGCAGGAAGTTTGCTGGTGGGTATAGTAGCTTGTACAGAAAGCACAGCAGAAGGAATTACTTTAATTTGGGGGTTAAAATTAAGCAAGTACATAAGTTAAGAAAAATGGCACAGTTGAAGAATTAAGTATATATATTCAAACAAGAGAATTTAACAAGGCAAGATTCCATATCAGGCCAAAAGTGCACAAACCCTCATGGTCCCAGTAACAGTTTCTCCAGCCACACTCCCCACACCCCCAACACACATCCATGGAATAATAGGTACTTTGATAAGCACGCCACGGAATCAGTCTCTTCCATGGGCTCGATCACATAGCAGGAAACTCATGCACTCCCCCACATCAGCGTTCTCACAGCTTCTGTGAAATTGATCCAAGGACACAGTCTTGGCACCAAAACTAAATTCACCAGGAATCATGATTTACAGTGTAAAATGACACAGCTCTGAAGTGAAACGCTTCCAACTTCTACTTGTTTTTGAAAGCATTTTTTAAATTCAATTCAATTAATCCTATATGCCTTCTAGAATTCCTTTTTCTTAAGCACAACAATGAAATAAAGGTATTTTGTTTGTTTTTAATCTGAATTAAATATGAAATATAATCATAATCAGGAGAAAATTTAGATATCTCCTACTAAGTTTCCAGTTCAATTCCCTCAAAAATAGATGAACAATGTGAGGTCAAGAAAAATAATCAGGATTTTTGTCAGTTTGTTTTACTGCCCACTCCAAACTGTTGTAAAATAAAGTTTATTTTTGTATACTGAAGGAGGTTACAAAGACAAAAAATATTGAGCCAGGTGAGTATTTCAGTATTTCTGAATGTTATGTCCAGGAAGTCTATAAATTTACCATAAGTAGCATCATCTTCTAAAGATTTAAGTTGTACTTCGATAGTAAAAGGTTCATGGAAAACTTGCCTATTGCTTAACATGCAAATAAAATGAAACATTATCAACTGTCAAACATTTAAGGTATTATAAGAACAATGGAAAATGGTAGCAAAAAGAAACTTATACTTAATAGGCATGCTCAAATTGTAGCCTCCATTAGAATAAATTATTACTTCAAACTAAATTAAGAGTTTTACACATTTTATCCTTCGCAAAACTACATCAAGGAGATGTTATTAGTACTCCCACTTAATAGATGAGGTCCAAGATGAGGTAATGTGTGACATTATGAATCTAGTATACTTATGGCAGAACTGAAAATTGAGGCCAGACTCTTAGATCCCAGAGCCCATATTTGAAACCCAATCTACACAGCCTCCAAATAGTGTTAAATACTTGAATGAAAAACATTGGTGAAGGGTAAGGTGACCAGATTTTAACATTGGTAAAGCGGGACACCATTGACCAGGGGGGAGGGGGTTCTTGATTAAAAATTTGGTCTATCTCCCGCCATTCCCTAGCTTGTCGTGCATTCTTTCCAAAAATCGGGACTTTTTTAAAACACCGCGGGACGCGGGACAAATTGTTAAAAATCGGGACTGTCCCGCCAAAAGCGGGATGTCTGGTCACCTTAGCGAAGGGCCATTTGATGCTGGGACACAGGATTTCTGAAGTTGTATGAGAAGGTAGAGGAGGCAAAATGGAGTCTGAAAGAAAAGTTTACTTAATAAAATACGTAATTTGTCTCTCTCACCCACCAATCAGTCATGCAAAAATTTATTTGTAGAGCAAGACACCATCAGTTCAATTAGCCTATTACTTATACTTTGTATTTTTAATCTTATCAGGTGAAACATGCAAACTAGAGCAGTACCTACCAAAAGTAAGGATAATGCCCCCAGACAGGGCTAGTCAGAGAGACACAACCATAAGTGGACCTTAAATGAGCAGAATGTGGTTACCGTATTATAGACTGAATGTTTATATCCCCTCCAAATTCATATGTTGAAGCCCTAACCTCAATGTGATGGTGTTAGGGTCCTTTGGAAGGTAATTAAGTTTTGAAGTCATAAGATTGGATCCCCCATGGTAAGATTAGTGTCCTTACAAGAAGAGAAAGATATCAGAGTTTCCTCTCTCCACTACATAAGGATACAGCAAGTAGGTAGCCAATTAAAAGGCAGGAAGACGGCCACATCAAGAGCCACATCTGCTGTCACCTTGAGCTTGCACTTCTTGGCCTCCAGAACAGTAAGAATTAGATGTATGTTGTTCAAGCCACTCAGTTTATAATATTTTATTATAGCAGCCAAGCTGAACTTTAAGGGGTCAAATGAAATGACCATACTTGATTCGCTGCTAAACTGTGAGCAAGTTGCATAAGTTCTTCATCTATAAAATATAAGTAATCATAGCCACCACATAACACATTTTGTAAAGATGAAATAAGATATGATTCTTGAAAACACCCAACACATAGGCTGTTGTCCCCAGATATCTTGTTTAAATTCTTATTCTTACAGTGTTATTTACTTGTTTGTTTGTTTTTATGTGAAGCTCACATTTCACTTCCTGTATACATGTAAAGGCCAAAGGGACTCGTAGTCATTGAAATCTGAGGATAATATGGGAAGAAGTGTGAGCGTGAGTTGGGTTGGCGTCTCCTAGACACAGCCTTGGAAAGTCATTTGGCAGGAAGAACTGCAAGTTTTACACTTAGAGAAGCCAAGAAGAAAATAGACATGGAAGTGAAGGAGGAGTCATTGTTACATGTGACCATATGAGAGGAAAATGAAAGCTGAGATCACAGGAAATGCAGCAGGCAGTAGTTTGTTAAATATGAAAAGCAACTAATTTTAGTTAGAAACTTTCTTTGGCTGCAATTACGTTTCTCTGAACTAGTTGTTGATTCAAACTGAAACGTCTGTAGTGTTAAAGTTATTCATGATATAAAAAAAAATCACCCAAGTCTCCTGTCTATATAAATATGTATGGAGGGATGTAGGCTGTTTGTATGCACAATAGGACAGCAATGGCTAAAGCTTTTCTCCTAGAGATCTCCCGTAACCACCCACTGCTAACTCATTTTGGAATAACATGACGGATGAAAAAGTAGCAGAGCCAAAGTAAAAAACTTGCTCTGCTGGAGACACTGCTTTAGATAGTAAAGGGTAGGAAGTGGCTGACTTATAAAGGTTAGTGTTACACTTCCCTCTGCATAGGACTTCCTCCCTTCTTCTAGAAAATGCTCACAACAAATGAGATGTTGTAGAGGACAAAGTGTAGGAAGGCATCTGTACATAGGTGGGAAAAAACATGAAGAGACATAACTTAAAATACCAAAAGGGCTGTCATATGTAATATTTAACCTTGTTTTTCTTCAGAAAGCGTGATGAGGACCCTAAAATAGACAATACAATTCAGATATTCTCTCAACAAAATGTATTTCTAACAAAATATGCAAGAGTAAACATGTGTTATGTAAATGGTGAGTCCCCTGTTACTTGTGGTATTTAAATGCCTCGAGAATTATCTTTGTCTCAGGTAAGGAAGCCCATGATCCAGCACTTTGCACCTTAATTCTGCGGAAACCTCATAGTGTCCATGCTTACTGGTCATTCTGAAGACCATGCTTCATTATACAGAACGTAAAAGCCACGTCAATCACTGATGAACTCTTTATGGTAGCACATGTAAAACAATATGAGTTTTAAGGTCCAAAATAAAGTTTTCCATTTTAATTTTAGTAAAAAAAAACAAAAAGAAACAAATACGTGCCCAACCACCCACCTTATCCATTTTGCTTCCCCATTCTCCAAGGTAACCATTATTCTGAAATTCCTATCTCTATCTCTATCTCTGTATATCATGCAGGCTTTTATTTTTTCTTCATATGCATATTTCCATAAAAATATATAGCATTGTTTCATTTGGTTTAGAAATGTATGTACATTTTAAACTTATTTTACTCAATATTAAATATTTTAGATTTATTCACATTGGTACAAGTTGATCTAGATTGTTCATATACTGCTTTGTTGTGAGAATAATGTCACATATTTATTCCTTATGAGATTGATAACAAGACCTCCCTCATCCCTCATATGAGTCCCCTTGAACACATGCCCATACAAATGTTTCCTAAGGTAAGATATGAGGAAGTGGAATGTGTATCATAAAGTATAGGCAATTTTTATTTTTCTGCACTATGTCCAGTCTCCAAAATGTTGGTATCAAATTACACTGCCATATGGAGTTTATATTAATTTATATTCTCAGTGTTTTCACCAACACATGGCTATCAGATTTACCTACTTCTTTTCATCTGGGAGGTAAGAAATTTTAATACTTAAAATTTGAACCCCCCCCTTATTATTAGTTAGTTCAAGGTTTTTTGGTATCGTTTGCAGATAGTTTTGTTTTTCTTCTGAATTGCCTGTTGAAATCTTTTATTCATTTTTTTAAAGCCTTTCTTAGGGGGGTTTGAATATTGTGTGTGCATGTGTGTGTGTTCTGGCTACTGCTGTATCAATTCATTGGATAATTTTGTAATAATATCTTATTATTTTAAATGGGAACCAAAATATCAATTCCTCTCTTTATTTCCTAGGTTGGAAACATCTTTATACTTACACACTGCATCACTTCAACCTGCAGGGACCTTTTTTTTTTTTAAACACCAGCCCTATTTTGTTTTTCCAGCAGACATCAACTTAATAATGTACACTTTCTAAGTTTTTGCTTTAAGTATCACCATGCATTGATATCATGAAGAAGATGTTCTCCTAGGTTTTCTCTAAATTAAAAAAAAAAAAATTAATTACTCTGGATGGTTTTAAATTTTTCAATTTCAAAAAATTTATAACTTTTACAACTTTCAAATTAAATATCTGTCATTTCCCTACTAACTGACATTCCCATGCTGACTTGTAATAATGCTTCCTTTCTCCCCTATTGAATTCCCATTCTATATGAATTTATGCTTTGGTACTCCATTCTATTCTGCTCTCTAATTGACTATCAAATTGTTTTAATATGTATTTATTGCTCTGGAATAAATCTGTATGGGTTCATCCTCCAATTATTATTTTTAATTTTTTCAGTCTTGTTTTTTCTTGGTCCTTTCTTTTTTGAAATAAATTCTATGATCTGCTTGTCAGATTCCACTGAAGGAATGTTTTAGAGTTTTTATGGAAATTGTGTGCTATGATGGACTCATTTATGAAAGAATCTCTATCTGAGTTACATTAAAATTTTCTATTAATGAACCATCTATACCTCTCTGGTGACAATGGTAAAATTTTATTTTCTTCAATAACTTTTCAAAACTGTTTTTGTAAATTTCTAATATGTATCATCTCAGATTTATGCGTATTTTGAGGTCATTTATAAAATCACTTACAAATTTTTACCATTTAGAAATTAAAGTATATAATCATCACTGCTATGTAGGATACCTCCAATTTTTCTTATCATGATCCTTTTGGTTACAATGATTGTGCTGAAATCTCCTATTAGTTATAATAGATTACTTGCATAATATCTATCATTGCTTAAAATTTTCTGTCAAAAATGACAACATTTGTGAATAATAAATGAGTTGTTACATCTTCAAACTACTTATCACTTTTATTTCACATATAACTTCCTTTTTGCAATGGCCAGGTCTTCTATTAAAATGTAAGAAGCACTGGATACTTCAGTTATTTCTTTTTTTTTTTTTTTAATATATTTTTTATTTATTTATTCTTGACAGAGAGAGAGATACAGAGACAGAGAGAGAACTGAACTGGGGGAGCTCCCAGTTCAGCATATGGTTCCACACGGGCCGGGGCCGGGATTCAATCCCCGGTCCCCGGCGCTGCAAAGTGAGCGCTTAACCCACCGAGCCATCCCGGCTTCCCCATGTTTCTAATAATTCAAAAACCGCTTAATACAGATCATCTTTTTACTTATTGTTTATTTTCAATAGGATAACCTATAAATTCCTCAGTGAATTATGCTTAAAATCAACTTTAATTTTGTTTTGTTTTTTTCCTCATATTTGTGTCAATCTTTTACTAACATATTTTGAGGCTACGTTATTCAGCATTATAAGGTTTTTTTTTAAGATTTTATTGTTTTTGACAGAGACAGAAAGAAGTAGGAGGGCCCAGAGCAGTCTCCATAGTTGTATGTCATCAGTTTTTGACATTATGGTTTCAATCCACACAGGTGGGTAGGGGCCTTATAGGGCAGGAACCAGGCTGGGGGCCTCCCGCATGGAAGGCACACCCTCTCAAGCCAGGGGCCTAACTGGGGACCTCCCACATGGAAAGCTCACCCAGCAAGAGCCAAACTGGAGGCCTCCTGCATGGGAAGCACACCCCAGTTCAGCATATGGGTCTCCAAAGGCCAGGGCTGGGGCTTGATCCTCGGACCCTGGGGCTGCAACGAGAGCACTTAACCCACTGAGACATCCTGGCTTCCCCTATAAGTATTTCTTATAACTTGATTATTTTAGAATTATATAGTGATTTTGTTTAACCAAATAATGCTTTGGGTTTTTATTGTTTGCTTGTTTGATTGCTTGTTTGTTTGTTTTTTTCTTATAAAATATTTTGGTTGAAACCAAGAAAGTTACATGAGATTTCTTTTGGCTAATATTTACCAATCTATATCTTAAATTATTTTACTTTGAAGCTTTGTTTGTTTGGTTTTTACATTTCACTCAGTTAAACGGTATGAAGAACATTCTTCTTTGGGATGTTGCAGGCAGGTCTGTTTCATTTTAGAAACTCCCAGTTCTTATTCCCCATTTACCTTGGGCCCATAGCACTGTCTCCTCTTTCTATAAGTTGATTGATATGAAAGACCTGAGCTCTTTCTGGCCCTCTTGTCCTCACTGCTTTTTTTTTTTTTGCTTTGGGAAAGTGACTATTTTTCTTTCTTAAGAACGCAGGAATGCGATGAGTATCTTTTGACCATATTTCATTCCATTTCATTTCATTTCATTTGGAATACTTCTAGTGGAAGTTGTCAGCATCATTTTAGCCTACCATTTTGCCAGAAATTGCCCACTCCAGATTCAGTTCCACCCTAAAATCACAACAGCCTTCTAAATTATATTGACCTTCCTTATATGTAGACGTAGTGCATGAAGGTTGGTCATTGGACTAACAAAGTATGATTAAAAGCCTGAGGCTATTTTATCTTATGTCACTTTTATATTTTAAGGTTTTTTTCTTATACATACTCTACTTGATACTAGGTAGCAACATGACCATTATCTGTCCAATTCTATGATAGAAAATTTAAAAACTTAAAGTGATAGAGTGACAAGATTCAGAAGAAAAGCCTTTCTCATTTGTTAGCCACAGACCTCATCACTACACAGCACTGCTAGCATACTATACTTCATTGCATTTAAGACTGAGCCAAGAATCTGTCTATACTACTAACCCCAGAGGCCATGATGCAATGCAAGGTTGGTCTGGGAGGCATAAAACATTTCAGTCCTGTGGGTTACACCTCAAACATAAGAGGAATGTCTTTTGCACTTTTGCGTTTATACTGCACATAAAGCATAACAACTATTGAATTTAATTAAAACAACTTTACTTTATCTTCAGTTACTTAGGAAATTGACAAAGATGTAATTGTAGGAAATAAATTAATAAAATAAATTTTAATTATTTTAACCCTTTAAAACCCACCTGTGTATCACATTATAATCATGAACAAGTATTAGAAAATTTGAACTATGAAAAATAAAAATAATATTTATAATTGGTAACATGCATTTAAGTTCTTTTAAGACTTTAGTTTGAATTATTTCATGTTACTATACTATAATAATAGCCTTGTCCAATAGGGAAGGCAATCAGGCCCTAAGTCATTCCACACGTTTAATGGAGTACTCATTCTGCTCAGGTTCCTGGGTTAAACACTAAGGGATCTATAAAGATGAATATGGCATAATTTTTCCTGCCTGGACTGTTAAAATCCAGCAATGTAAGTTACATTGTAGTTAGAATATGTATAAACATGCTATCACTTAAGTTTCTAGTTATAAATCTACTTTAAGAGAGGTAAAGATAAAACATCATAAAAGTTCAGTGAAAAGAAAATATAATGCTGTCCAGGTGGAAATGAGAAGCTTTTCATGACAGATTATAACTGAACTTACTCTTTTACCTTAAGTGATGAGTAAGTTAGTAATACCCTAATATTAATTGGGTAACCCAAGGATACAAAGGACACTAATGATTGCTGGAACAAAATGAAAGGTCTTCTGACTGCTAGTTCAATGCATCTACAAAAATTCTCATTAATAGACTAGAAAATAATAAAATATATAAATTTTTTTTTAATTTTTCAGGGAATATGTACATTTCTTTAAAGTTGGCATAGCTTAGTTCTCAACACAGGCAGAAAAAACACTTTTAAATGTCTCTGGTTACAAAACATGAATCTTGTCCTCACATATAAATCATTCAAATCACAGTCTAATAAAATCAGCTTAACAACCAGCATCATCTTAGTTGTAAAGGGAAGATGGTGGGGTAGGTGGCCTCAATGGCAGGAGAGTGACTGGGAGGGACTCCATGATGAGGCTGGAGCCACGTGCACCAGCGCTGGAGATGAGATGGTGCATCTCTTCTCAACTCCACATTCAATTGGATCACACTGATATCAGTCATGGTGGGAATATTTACACCATGGAAATCAGCAAAAGCTACGGAGATTTTGTTTGTTTATTTGTTTGTTTCATTTTTTTTTTAGAACTGCTTGCTAAGCATTTACTAGCATATGACTTGACTTTTTAATCCCTTCAATAAAAGGAAAGATCAAATTAAGTCACATTTCAAGACCAGCAAGATCATGGTTTGAACATCTATTGTCTCAGTCCTGTGCTACTGTGTACTGACCAAATCACCGGCATAATCAAAAGCAGCAAACAAACGCCATCAGAGGTTTTCTCATACCCAGTCAGGGCAAAAATGTAATTAGTGAAAAATGCTAGGCAAAAGCATTGTGTGACCAGAAGAACTATTCAATCAGAAAGTGCTGATTGAACATATATAAGCACAATCAAAGCCTTTATTTAAATAGGGGTTACAGTCCTAATAAAACACAAAGGGAAGTAGGGGCATAGGCCTCCTCGACAGGTAATGAAAGAAAAAATTAAACTCATCCAATTACATCTGGGGAAAAATCCATTACCTATAACAGAGAGAGGACTGCCCCAGGAAAATTCAGATGCAAAACTAATAATGAAGGCACACTGTCCTTTCAACAGATTCTAAATGAGTTCTAATTTTCTTACATCCACCATTTCCAAACTATATAAATTTCAACTAAGCAGAAAAAGTGACATGCTAGCACAATTGTTATTCCAAACAGGCCCAGCTGCTTGCTCACCTTAATTAGACCTAATCCCAAATGGGAGCCAATCTTTCCTTATTTTCTTCTATGAGCTCACCTGATTTCCCTCAACTTTTCTTTTCTAATAGATTTTGCTGTAACCTTTCAGCAACTGTCGTTTTAGACACTCTCCCAGGAATCACAATTGCTCTGGTTCCTTTGCCAAAGGGAACTTGAGCCCATGAGGTACAAAGAAAGAGAAAATTGGGATACTGATCGGAAAGAGAGGGTGTCTATCAGGAAAAGCTCCACTTCGTCACCTTCCACTGACTCCCACGTGTGCATGTATATGCATGTGGATGGATCTTAAGACTCCATAATGACAGAACCTAGAAGGGCATTGAGATCATCTTGTCCTACCCTCGATTGAAGGACTTTTAAACTGGCTTTAAAATAAAAGAGTGAAAAACAAATCTTAAAGGCTGAATCTTATCAGACAGTCGAGGTGGTCTTCCACATTTCAAAACTAGTTAACTCCTCTAAATGCACGACCCATGTGGCAATCCTGCTGCTTTCAAAGGTGCTGTGTTGTCCATTTAACTCCATGAGAACTTGTCTCCCAAAACTGTTTTGATCTCTATTGGGATCATTATAAACAGGAAGTGTTCCTTAAGTATTTGTAAGAAAGAGCTGCTTTCAGTTCTAGAAACAAAGCCTCACTGGATATCTAGAAGAGATGTGGCAAAACCTCAAAGAGAACTTGTTCAAGGTCTCTAGGCTATAAATCAATGAGGTAAATACTTATTGAACAACAGGACAGATCCACTGATACATTTGGGAGTACAAAATGGAGCCTTTTGCTTAAAACAATAGAAGTCTTGAGAGAAAATGTGAGATTAAATTCATACATAGAAAACAAAGTACAAATCAGATCATGTGTTGTCCATTGGTTACTATGGGTTAGAGAAGTACTTATTATGTAAAGAAATTCAAGGAAATATGTTGGTGGGCTGCAAAGACTGCAGAATTCATTATAGAGAAGATAAAGTTTAATCAAAACTTGGAAGACTGAGGAATATTTGGGAAACATTTGAGAAAATATACAGGAAAGGTACCCTCATAAAAAACTAATCAGATAAAACCTGAAAGTGTATGTAAGTATTGTGTGTTCCACAAGAGCACAAAATCTTAACAAAGCTTTTTCTGACCATCCACTCTGCACTGATCTCTCAACTAACAGCTGATAGCTCTTATTGCTCATCTGATTTATATTCCTATATTGCCATTCAAATTCTGAATCATTATTCAACATTTTATGCATATATGAGCAGTAAACTCCTAAGGGGAAGAGCAGCATATAATATTCTTTATGTTTCCCACAAATGCATTATGTATTCCCCATAACCCCCAGTGCATTAAATAAGTAGAAATATAAACAGAAACTGCATTGGTTAAAGTAGGTACACAGAAAGATAAAGGAAAGAAAGGGAGTGAAAATACAGAGAAGGGACAGGAAGGGAAAGAGGTGTACACTTGTCCATTGAATGGCATGAAACTGGAATATACAATCCAGAAAAAAGTTGCTTCCTTTTTCTTCCGCAAAAGCTTTCACCTGCCCTCATCAAACAGTTCCACAATAACCTTATCTATCACTGAATATACCATTACTTCAGTTGCAAAGTACCTATTCAGAAATAACAATGTGATAAATTTGATAAAAATAAGTGCATATTAAGTGGAAAAGATAAGCTTTAAAAAGGAAGTTGGCAATGGGAACCACCTCCCTCTCCCTTTTCCTCCTGCACACCCAAATCTTTAGTGGAAACCCCAATATTCACTTTTTTATTCCTGAATGGGCTTTATTAAGAAAAACAAAGAACTGTAGTCAATGCCAGGTGCCTCCCAGATAGCTTTTCTTTACAAAAGCAGGATTATATTTCTCTATTCTAGTCCCATTAACAAAGATCCTCAGAAACACAACCAAGTGTACTTCATTTTCATGTCTTTTTCTTTTTCCATCTCCTAGTGTCTCTGTTCTGAATGTGCAGTAATAACACGCCATCAGTGTCACCACTACAAAGGCAGAACTTCAGTTTGGGCAAGTGTAACTATTCCCAGAGTAAGTTGCCAGACAGGCATTCGCTCAAATTAGCTTTAAAAAAAGTTGTCACATCTGTGTATGTGGGATGTCTTTGGAGTATAGAAAGAAAGAATGAAGAGAAATGTATTATTTCAAAAATCTGCCACTGCAAATTCCTAACTCTCATTCTCATATTTTTGCCTTTTTAAAAAAGAGAAGAGAGGCAGTGTGTGCCTGTATGGGGGTTGGGAAAGGTGTTGAAAGACAGGAGAGGGAGAGCCAGAGAAAAAGAAAAAGATTGGTATTTTTCTAAGATTCATTAGAAAAAAAATATCCTGCAATCTGACAATGCAAAATAACAGAGAACTTCTTTCCTCTCCCTCAGCTACTCAACAAAAGGCTGTTGAAGGCAGATGTAGCATTTGTAGGACTCACCCACCAGGAAAGAAGGAAAATAGCAGCAACCGTATGACCACTCATACATATACATGACATTTACAACTGACAGCTTCCTGATTTTAAACTAGCAAATGAACATCCTGGACACACATATTGTAATTCCATTGTTCTTAGGATTGTTATAAAGACGTAGCCACCTACAGATCATTTATTTCTTATGTGATCAAGAAAAAGGAGGTAGTGCAAAAATTGAGGAACAAAAAAGACTCATTTGTCATGAACTATTCAAGTCACCTCCCAGCATCCCATACCTATATATCAACAGATATATATGGTCCCTGCACTTGAAATACACATAGTCTAGTTGTAGAGAACAAATCTACAGGGAACAATTGGCGTGCACAACAAAACGTGTATAGCACGTACAAAATTATCAAACTTAGATGGATAATAATCATCTTCCCAACAGGATTTATCACAATCCCTATTTCCCAATATCAGTGCTTTAAAAACAATGACAACATGGGGAAGCTGGGATGGCTTAGTGGGTTAAGCGCTCACTTTGCAGTGTTGGGGACCGAGGATCGAATCCCGGTCCTTGCGGACCCATATGCTGAACTGGGGAGTTCCCCCCATTCAGTTCTCTCTTTGTCTCTGTATGTCTCTCTCTCTGTCAAAACCAATAAAATTTTTAAAAATAATAAATAAATAAATAAAATAAAAACAATGACAACAAAACACTCCTATTTTCAGATTTCTTTGGGAGGTCTGATAGTCCTGTCTTATGTGATTTACAAGACAGGCTTATCCAAAATCTGTAAGGAAACTCACTCACTCAACAATCACTGAATGAGCACCTTTCTTATGGAAGGCACTGAAATAGGGCTTTGCTCCCCTATTTCCAGCATGAAATAGCATGCTTTGAACATTCTACTTCTGTAGTAAGTCTTTAGTAACTGAATAGAAAAAATGAAAAAGACTGTACATATAATTAGTTAGCCAATTTTTGATAGGGTAGACATCTAAAATGCCCCTTAAAATGTAATATCACTTTTATAAGTCTTAATTACACTTAACATTCGAAAAATATAAACTCAAAATCTCCTTTAAGGTTTTCTTCAATACCAAATATTTTAAATAAACAGTTTCGTTTCTACAATAGACTACAGATTTCCCCAAATTGTGGTGATCCCACGTTATGGTGATTCCACAGCTTCAAACACATTTATTGTTTTGAATGACTTGGGTATTATTGTTGGAAGAAACTGTAGCTTCTTCTCTTAGCTCACATTTACAAATATGGAAATGAAAACCCAAGATTATGAGAATGTTTCTCAAAGAGAAAGACTGATAATTGACAATTAACTACCTGTGTCAGGCTAGTTAATAAACAAGTGAATACCAAAACATAAGCTGATGAGAAATCAGTCTCTGATTTCGTAGGCACATGGCATTGTTGCTGTCATTTATTTATTTTTAAGAGCAAGTGAGATCAGAAAATAAAAAAAGTCTTTGAGATGTCTTCCCTGACACCTAACATTTTGCTTCCTTGGATTCTCTTGTTTTCTTCTTTTGCAAGCTTATCTGAAAGTTTATAGGTCACCCCCCCCCCAAATAAATATGTAATACTCCAGGAAAGAAAGGCTGTTATGACAATATAGCAATAGAAAAATGGGGTGATCACCTTCAAGTAAGC
>PVKE010012956.1:16519-37516 GCA_004027555.1 Craseonycteris thonglongyai
GGGGGGGGGGGGGGGGGGGATCTATATATAACTTACCAGTTTTATGATTTGTTTTTAAATTGGGTATTTTAAATATTTTTATTTTTTTAATTTTTAGATTATTTTAAGAAGGTAGATATGTAGGTATTTATATAAGTCCTCAGATTTCTGAGAAGTCCTTTGTTTTAGGCACGTGTCTCATTTAATGCAAAAAGATGGCCTTTGTAGGTACAGTACTGGACTCCCACTTAGTAATGCATTCAGAACTTAAAGAGAATAGGCTGTGGAATATACCATAGTAGATACATTCAAACACCACACAAAATTATTTGATCTGATTTTGTTTTACTTTTGCTACATCTCAAATAATATTTCAACCATAACTCATGAGCCAGCAACCCATTAAGTCAACAAACACTTAATGAGTGTGCATCAAATGCCCTGTGTCTAGTCTCTGTTTGAACCACAAGGAAGCTTACAGCCAAATCTGACAATATTCTCTGCAAACATTAGAATGCCGTTGTGTATAGTTTATTTTCCCTTTACTCCAACAACTGTATTTATTTTTATTTACTTATATTTCTCTGTTCTTGTTAGATACCTCAAATCCTTAGTGGAACCAAATTAATATCCATTTTCAAATACATAAAATTGCTGGCTAGACAATTCAGATTTTCCTGAGCCAATTCAAGTTTAAAATATTCTGCTCCATTTTCTTTTATTATAACAAAGTATCAAAATAGCTATGGCAGACCACTACACTATAAGCAATTAAATGAATCATAACAGTAAGCATCACAGTTAAAATTCACATTAGTTTCTAAATATCAAAAGTCACACAAAAAAATGGGAATTATAGGCCAAGCACATGTTGGATTTTGTCATAGCAATGAGATTTTGCTAGAATATTTTGTGTACATCCATTGCAAGCAGCAGTATATTCACCTGATTCTGGATTCCACATCAATTTATTTGCATTTTGGGATGCCTCTGCCTTGGGAATGGCAGGACCTAAACATAGATACTCCATCCAGATAACAATTGCTGGTATTTCAATAAAAATACAGGACTGTACTCTTATTTCTTCCAATATAGGCAAATCATTAAAAGTCTAACTCTCAATATTTATATAATTGAGGTTACTTTAATACAAATACATTTAGAGATTATAAAAATTTAAAACCATAGACCACATATTCTGGTTTGGGAGTCCCTAAAAGTCTCCAATTGGGATTTACTTTGTTCACAAAATCCCAAAGATAGATGTATTTTTCCACTGCATGTTCTGTTGGATAATACAGATTTTTCTAGAGGACAGAAACTATAATAGCAAGAGAGGGAAATGCAAAGATGAGGACAGAAATGGAGAGATACAAGTACATTTTACCTCCTTCTCTACACCAAGCTGCCAAGGGGAAAATAGGGTCATTTTCTTGTTTTCTACTTGAAAGAAAATATGAGGGTGATAATCCAGTGGGCAAAATATTCAACTGCTCCAACTTCAATAAAGCTCTACATTATACTTCTACTTCATGTTGCACTTGTAAATTTTATTTTATTCTTTTTGTCTTTGTTTTAGTGATTAGGAGTTGTTTCATTGTAGTGGTTTGCAGTGTTTTGTTTTTTGTTTTCCAGATGTGATATTCTACAGAACTTGGCTTTAAATTTCACAAGACAGGCGATTTTATAAAGTTTACAAATATAGTGAGAACAGTTTAATCAAAATGTAAAAAAATAAAAATTAGGAAAAGAAACCACCTGATAAACTATCTATAAAATAAAAACTAAAAGGACATTATGTCAATTTTTAACCAAATGTTCTTTTATTCCTGAAATATGTAGTTTTTAGTAAGTAAGCAAACTGAATATGGGAGAGAGAAAAAAATAAATAAAAAACAAATAATAAACAGTACTATTTGTGCCTGCCTACCTTTTGAAGCAGGAGCCTGCAGTTTTTGATTTCTATAAACACTCAGACCTGGGTATTAGATGCAGCAGAAGCCAAAGCAGTGATATGTCCAATGTACCTAAGATAAAAAGCATTAGAAATCCATAAAAACAGCACAGTGTCAATTTTGTTTAAATTATCGCCCTTCAGCATCCAAAGCATCAGCTGTACTTAGTAGCACAAAATAGGTAAGATTTTTATTTCCCTTTGACTCAACGAAACTTTTATTTTGTGCTATGTTCGCACATATCAAGTAAATTGTGTTAGCCATAGGGGGACATTTCTGAGAATCAAAGAGAAATGTATGTTTCATCATCGTTACTAGAGAATGGGAGGAAACATTCTAAGGTTTAAGAGTTCTGCCTGGTCTGAGACTTCATAAAATCAGAGTTTTAATTCTGGTTCTCTAATAAACTAGGTGCAAGGCTGGCCTGGGGCAAACCTCTTCACTCATTAGAGGCATTAGAATACTTACTTTTTTTAATGTTGGGTGTAAATTAGTTACTGTAAGAAAATCAACCGTTCTTATGATCTATGCTCTAAATGTTTGTTTGTTGCCTTACGGCTGCTGAGCCAATTGTTCCCACACGCAGGCCCCAAGAAGCCGTAAGGAAATAGGCCCTGAACGCTGGACCCCGAAGTAATGATATCGGTAGACTTCCTCATCAGATGGTCTCCGAATTCTGGGTCCACCCAGGGGTCTGATGTGAATGCAGAATAATGCACGCTGGGGACAATGGGAGAAAACAGTCACCAGGCACAGACCTCACAGACCGTGGAAAAAACAAGTTTCAATTCCTTGTATGATTACTAATAAAACTATGCGTTGGCCCAATTCAGGGCTCAGTCCTTGAGACTTGAGTCCCTTGGCCCCGCTTGCAATCCAGTCTTGGCTGCCATCTTTCTTAAACCTGCACAGTCCTTCTTGCATCCCACAGGTCTTGTCGTGCTGGACGTGACACTTGTTAATTGAGGGTAAGAGGAAATACTCTTTTAGGAAAGTTATTGTTTCTTTTTTCCACTCTCTTCATTCAGAAATAATTCCTAACAAATCTAACATTTTATATTATTTTTATATTATTTATAATATTTTTCTATGATTTTTCCCCCCACATGGTAAAACACACATGTTCTGGGGTGGCTGTTTAAACTCACTTCATTATTTATGACTTGATGAATTAACAATTAGTCCACATACTTATGCACTAATTAAATAAAAGTAAATTTGTATAAAGTTTCTGTATTATTATCATTGATTTGTAATACAGTAAGACAGCCATGTCTTTTAGTTTTGTTGACAAATAAAATATTTCTTATTTTTATTGCATTCTTACAAGTAATTTCTCACTTCTAGAAAAAGGAATCTCATTTTTCTTTGGGCTTTTTGCATAGAGAAAGATTTTACTTCAATGCCTTTGGATTTTCATTGTTTCTATACTGATTAAAGGTTTAATTGAAAAAGAGTAATTTATAGTACCTAATTGCATTTTCCAAGATTAAGTGTATCAAATTAATACTGGAAACAGACTGGAAACAAACTAGAGTCCTCTAAGACTAGGACACTGGATTCAAAGAGTGTCAGGAAAAAACATTTTGGTAAGGGGAATGCTATGTTAATAGGCAGGTCAGGGGAGTTTGGACAAGAATGACAGCCTTTCTGTCAGTCACTGGGATAAGCACTGCTTACAGCACATCAGCTAATGAAGTCAAGTAAGTGTCTTTGTCCAATTCATGTACATAGTAGGGAGGAATGGCAGGTGGGGCATCTAAAGTTCATGGCCCCAGACTAAGCCTCGTTTCCCACCATCCATCATGAACAATCCAATCTTAGGTCATCAGAAATCTGGGACCAACGGGGCTCCATAGAGGCAGTGTGCATAAACACATTGACTATAAAATCTGAAATCCAGGCTCTGTTCTTGATATTGCCTCCTTGTATGTATGATCTTGGTAAATGGAATAATTAAGAGTTAAGTAGAAACATAGATTTAGAATACATCTTGTTTACTTTTCAAATCAGGAAATGACAGGGGCTCGATAAATATTTGATGAATGAATTGATAAAGTGCAAGTTGTTAATTCTTGCTTTGCATATGAAAAAAAAATGACAACCTCTTTTTTGTTTTTATTCACTGTTCTACTGCAGACATCTCCAGGACTCAGTTATGACCCATGGGAACAGTCAGAAGATAAAGTTCAATAGAGGAGACCCGGACGTTCTTCAAAATCAGTCCCTCAAACCAGGTCTATTACACTTGACTGAAACTGAAACTGAACCTGAATTGTAGACATAATCAGACATGAGGAAATCCTAAGATAAATCCTTTGTCACAGGAGAACGCCTTGTTCTAAATGAACACTGCTGGTTCAGATCATCTTAGGAGATAAAGTATAATTATTTTCATTTTCAAATTCTGTTTGTTCAGGCTGGCATAGAAAAAGGTTTGCATATATATATATATATAGTAAATTTGCATTTGTATAGATTCTACTGTTAATAAAATTTTGAAAGCCGTCCCTCCAAAAAAAAAAAAAAAGAGGAAAAAGAAATAGTTACTAATACTATTGTTTAATATCTACTGAAAAAAACAAATTACATATACAAGTTTAGTATGCATTCTGTTTAGTGGAGGATTATAAAACTTGAAATTATAAAGGCATGGTCTCTTAGAAGCCAAATCTCAGAGTGAAATGTGAAATGCAAGGCTTAGGACACACACACAAAGGTTAATGAAACAGTAAGCAATAGCAATGTCAAGTATTGATTGTGTCAAAAGACAGTATATAATTAATTAATGAATTAGTAGTTTTGACAAGTACAATGTGGAAATAGGAAGATGAGATCACTGTGTACTTAATTGATCAGGACAAGCTTCAAGGAAGAGATAATTTAATCAGGGCTTACAGAATATGTTAAACTTTATACTAAGTAGATCAGTTACAGAAAGTCATGTCTGGCAGAGGGGGCAATATAAGCATGAAGGTTTGAAAATGTACACATAAGGGACAGTAAAGTGATGAAATGAATGTTGATTTATGAATGAGTAATTTATTCTGAAGGCAAATATGAGAACTTTGGAAGAAGATAATATAAATCATGATCACATCCATTTAGTTTTCTACTCCTCAGCATTTGGGCTCCATACCAGTACTGTGAACTCTATTGATTAATGATGTAGCACCCACAATACCTTTTCCTAGACTAGGCATGTCCAACCTGTGGTCCAGGATGGCTCTGAATGTGGCCCAACACACATTCTTAAAACATTATGAGATTTTTTTGCGACCATTTTTGTCAGCTCATCAGCAATCATTAGTGTTAGAGTATTTTATGTGTTGTTCTTTCTAGACAATTCTTCTTCCAATGTGGCCCAGGGAAGCAAAAAGGTTAGACAACTCTGTCCTATACCAACGGAACCACACCCATCAGATCAAGGAAAGCTTACCACAGTCTTATTCCTCTTGTCACTAAGAGCTTCAGTCATCCAAGCTTGAGCCAATCAGTACATTGTATTTTCAGGCAGTATAATCCAGAGAAAAGAAGGTAGACCAAAGTTATACAAATCAGACTGAGGGAGAGATTTTATTCCAAAATTTAGAGGTAGCGTTTCTTTTTAAACTTTCAATTTGATACAAAGACTGTCCTAGTCCTTGTTCGGTGCCATTAAAAAAAACAAAAAAACGAATACAATGAAAGCAAGTTTCAACCTAAAATGTATACGCAAAATACAGAAGAATTGATGGCATCAAAGAGAAACATGGGCCCTACTTGATCTTTAGTCTTCCAGTCACATAAATGTATATACTACCTTAATTTTTATGCAGTTTTGATCTTTTATTACTTGCAAACTAAAGCATTCCATCAACAAAGACCCAAATTTCTTCAGGAATTTCACTGGAACTACCACTGTCAGCAGTAAATTGGGTTGAAATACAAAACTTCTTATCCATATGATTTATTCAAAATGGCAGCAGAGTAAATAATGCTTTTCCAAATCAACTTTGCTAAGAAACTATGAAAAACAACAAATTAAATCACCCAGAAAATAAACAAAAACTACACATTTCATTCTCCTTACCCAGTCACAATTAAACCCTATCCACAGATTTCCTGGTTGACAGAATTGACACAGTGCCATTCCCTTTCTTACCTTCTGTATGAAAACCTATTCAGTATCCTAAGCCCTAAGGAGTTGACCTGGGTATTGATATTGGGATCTATTTTGGGGCTCACTTGGGTAAGAAAATCCCTTTCCTAAATATGCTACAAGAGGGAAAAGTCTAGTAACTGCTTAATCAGGTTCATAAATACCACATATCAACACAGCTTTGGGTTAAGCTATGCATTCAGCTGGTGACACATATCACCTGCCCAAATGATGACTGGAGTATATTCATCAGCTCTGTAAAATGCTAGTGGCTTTCAACAGCAAAAGTCTTTGTTTCCTGTTCAAGTTACACACCAACAGCAGATCTCTTGCTGCAGGTTGCATGGGATCCTGTTCGGCACTGAGGGCTTTGTTTCAGGATCAAGAAAGTCAGTGAAACCCCAGTGTCTTTTAGAGCTTTTGCTCTGATGTGGAGCATGTCATGTCTGTACACTTTATTGGCCAAAGCTAGATTTACGGCCAATCTTAGTGTTAAAAATGTAGTGAAAGTAGGGCAGCTTTGGAAGAGTGGAAAGCAATACTACAATCGGCTATTAAGTAGCCATTAATTATTTTTATTATCATTGAGATGCTTTGATGTTTCATTCAACATGTTAGCATTGGGAGTAAGACTGTGAAAGATTTGGCTCCTTCCTTATGGGACTGAATATGTACCATTAAGATTATCAAAATATATATATATAAAAGTGAATTAATTTCCATTAATCTTTAAAATTTAGCCACCAATATTGTTGGCCTGCAATACTTAAATTATAGAATTATTGTGCAAAAGGACTTAAATTATCATTACTAAAAATTTAACTGAAAAAATTTAACATTTGCTATAGCAATTGCTATAACAAATAAAGAAATAAAACAAAGAATATAACTAAGAAATAAAACAAACAAAAACAAAACAAAACCAACCAACAAACAAAAAGTCTCTTGAGTTCTCTCCCAGTCAAGGTTCTCTGGCTTTTAGATATTGATAACTAAACAAATGAATGATAGATAGCTCAACAAATGATCAACAATATGGCAAACCTCAGCAAGGTAGAGCTTTTGCAAAGATATAGTCATGTATGGTTTTTAAAATGTGGCAATTAACCTTAAGTATCCTTAGGAGTGCACAACTTACCCCAAAATTAAAAATGAACTGAAATACATGTAGACTGTAAAGAGTTCCAACCATTGAGTTCCTCTTCCATAGAAGGTATTCAAGTTTGTGTTCTGAAGTTGAGTTAAATGTAATCAGTGGTATCAGTGACATATTTAGACACCATCTGAGATTTATGAAGTGGTTTTACAGTATTGGTTGATAATTTAATCTGGCCCATCTAGGGTCATTGCATTCAAATCAATCAACTGAAGTCTCATGCACACAGTAAACAAAAAAGCAGACCAGCTATTGGACTATACTTCAATTTATTGTATTGACTTTATGTATATAGATAGAGAAAACACTTTTTCTCCAGTATCACCTCCTGACTACCCCCACTTTCCCTGCCAAGTCTGCCTACTGAAAACCAACCATCTGCTGCCCCAGCTCTGCCCATTCCTCAAAGCTGCAAAAGACAGCTTAGATTAAAAGCAAAACCATTTAGAAGAACTCAGCCTGACTGGACTTCGCAGGTATATGAAGTACATATACGTTTCTTCCCCATTAGTGAGAGAGAAAACAATAGTCTGCTATTTCCACTTCTGGGGTAACCTCCCTCCCCTCGCTATACATTCTGCTTTCTCAGGAGCTTCTCCTAGGACTGCAGTACTCCCACTAGCAATCTGCTACTGCCAGAGCCTGGCCCTGAAGTCAAGACAGCATGTCCTAGACTTTGAAATAACCTGAATTAATTCTGTGACTTTCTTCTCTTTGGGGTTGGATCTTGACTTCATGTACTTCCTTGCAACACGGCTAACAAGGTTTTGTGATGCTGAGAACCATGCAAAAAAATTTGGCCTGTGCTTTCCACTGTTACCAAATATTTGTACCCTGGGCTTTTGACATTGGATAAAAATATCTACCATTTCTTACCTTCCTTCATCAAAACCTCAGCCCTACCTGATTAGTTAAGTTAGATTAGACCTGTATCTAAATCAGTCTCTTTGTCCCTCCCGCATTTTACCCTAGTGACCATGTATTACTCTTTCTTTAAAATCAAAGCTCCAAAAATATTTCAGTCCCAAGATTGTGCAGGCAACGACACTCTACTTTCATGCAAATAATTCTACAAGTGGAATGAATAAAAGGAAGATCATAAAGTCTAATATATCTTTTAAATATACCTAGAAATGGGACTGCACAGTGATAAAAGAGGCATGTATGTAAGTTTTGGTAGATATGAGGACTGTCCAGAAAAAAATCCAGCCATAAATATCTCTCTTTTTCATAGTACATGGCTGGATACTTTCAGGACACTTCTACTATTACCAGTCTTCCAAAGTGTTTGATCAACTCTCACACTAGCAATGTAAAGGATTTCTACTTGTTTGATGTCCTTGCCAAGCCTTGGTATGGGCAGTCTTTTTAGTTTAAGCCCTTTGATGAATGCGGTTTTTAGAAGGATTTCCTTGATGACTTACCAGTATTTCACATACTATTTGGAATTCTTATTTTTATTTTTTGGTCAAATGCTTATTCATAAGTTTTGCCTATTTTAAATAAGGTTGTTGGCCTTTTTCTGACAAAATAAAAGATATATATATATATTTTCTGAATACAAGTTCTTTATTGGATGTTTATATTATAAGGATCTCCTCCTATTTTATGGCCTGTGGATAATTTTTGCAATGTAATCAAAGTAGAAAAAAAAAAAAAAAAGAAAGAGAGAAGAAACCATGTCTTTCTTTAAATAATACAACAGAACTTTATACTAAGATTAATTCTGCCAATGAAAAATATTTTATTTCAGGAGAAGCCGGGATGGCTCAATGGGTTAAGTGCTTGCTTTGCAGCCCCGGAGACCAAGGATCGAATCCTGGTCCCGGCCCCTGCGGACCCATATGCTGAGCTGGGGTGTGCCCCCAGTTCAGTTCTTGCCAGGGTCTATGCAGGAGGCTCCCAGCCCAGTTCCTGCCCTGCACAGCCCCGTGCCCACCTGTGGAGTGACACTATATGGAAAACTAATGCTGTCAACTGTGGAGACTGCTTTAGGCCCTCCCTCTTCTATCTGTCTCTTTCTGTCTGTCTCTCTCTGTCAAATTCCAATACAAATAAATCTTTAAAAAAATTTTATTTCGTATTTGTTATGATCATGAGCTTAAACAGAGAAAACTTTACTTCTCATCCTTTTGCCTGACATACCTTCATGGCTCTATAGAGAGAAAAATATTTATGTAAATAAACGCCTAACAATCAGAGTTGAAGTTTATGAAGGAAAAGAGAGAGAGAGAAGCCAACATGTGGATAAGAAATTCATGGAGAAAAAGTCCTGAGGAAGAGCATTTCCCTGAGATGTTCTGTATACATGACCAATGGGCAACTGGAGGGTTTGGAAGGAGACTCAGGTCATACTTTTTAAGCTAAATAGAGTAAGAGGCAGATTCATCTAAATCAAGCAAGAGTTCCTCTGCTGATTTCTCATCTAAAGAAGTTGTGGAAAGTAATAATAACTAGAATCTGATAAAGCATTGTTCTTCATGGTCTTGTGGACATTTTTGTGACTAATTAGTTAATAACAAAACTATTTTTTTTAATACACTGTATTGTTTCTGCAACCTTTTGCCTCTCTCTCTCATATAGAGTATAATGATACAGTAATGGGTTACACACAAAATAATACCGGACTACATATCTGTATGCTTTGAACAGTATTTCATTCTATAAAGTGATAAAGATATACCTACTATACATAGTGGTAAAAAATCTAAAACTTAACGATCTGCTGCCCAGGAGGGTGCATATGTGCATGCCTATCACGTTTATGTTTTTTCTGATATAGAATTCTGATGCTCATCATATTCTCTAGTGTGGGATTCATCTACATGCTATCCTCTAGTTCTACTTTAAAACAGAATATAAAGAGGCGGGCAGAGTCAAGACAGCTAAACAAATTCTCTTTGGGTTTGTGGCTTTAGGAAGGCAACTTCCCTGGCTGGAGGTCAGATGAAGAGCAGCAGTATGACCAGATGAAAAGCTTCTGTCAGAAGAGCATATGGGGAACCCGGGATGGCTCAGCAGATTAAGCACTTGCTTTGCAGCCCTGGGGACTGAGGACTGAATCCCAGCCCCAGCCCATGCAAACCCATATGCTAAACTGGAGTTTGTTTCCCATGTGGGAGGCCCCCAGCTCAGTCCCAGCCTTGCATGGCCCCTGCCCACCTGTGTAGAACAAAACCATCTGGAAAACTAATGATGTGCAGCTATGGAGACTGCTCTGGGCCCTCCCCCTTCTCTCTGTCTCTCTCTGTCTCTCTGTCAAAAACAATAAAATTAATCTTAAAAAGAAAAACACACAAAGAGACACTGTCATCTCTAAACTCTCACATTCAAACAAACACATAAGACAACAAACAAGTACAGCAGGCATGCTATGAACTTAGACTTGCATTGAACATCAGATTATCAAATGTGTGTCATGTTGAAACAACTCCAGCTTGGCCATAAAAGCTTTCTCTCCATCAGGTGAATCATCCATGCTGCTGTTGTTGGACCCAGGATTGTCACATGCAAGCATACTTGCATGAAGTTCAAGTGGATAAGGAGGGAAAGCAAAGCAAACAACACAACTTGTTTATCGGATTCAAGTTGGACCATCTGTTGTTAATGATTAGATCTTCAGCTTTCAATTTTCATTTGGATGTTATTGCTCATTTCTAGCAAGGCACTGAGCTGCTGCTTTCCCCTGTATCTGAGTTTAAAGTAAAATACAGCTTAGATTGAAAGCCTGTTAGAGGAAGAAATCAAGTTTAATGATGTCTGACATATTCTCCTTTTGACCCCAAGGAAAACTCAAGGGCCAGGTCAAGAGGGAGGTCAATTCTTAGTTCAACATGGCGTCGGGACAGTGGGGGCACACTGTGGAGATCAGTTTCCCCAGAGGAAAAGCGATATTGTCATTTCTGACTCCCCTGTTGCTAAGGATAAATAAGGATTAACTACTGTTTTCCATTCACTTAGATGAGACTGAGCTTCAATGCAAAGTTTATGAAACTCAATTCAAGTTTCCTCTGTGGTAATAAACAGGTTGTTGGGATACATGTTTCTTTCCTGGAGGGTTTTATGTCTCCATAATTATGGTTTGTGGGAGTATATTAAGTCACCATTTTTCATAGATTCTGCTCACCATTTGAAATTGGTTGTATTGATTGTAGGTAATTATAATTGTATTTGTTGTGCTGCATCATCTCTGTATAGGAGACATGAAATTACATGATCCAAAATCTTGAAAATAATAAGTGAATGTGTGTATATATGTGATATTATAAGCACCTGACTTAATCTCCTCCAAGAAACGTAACTTTTTTTTCAAGTATATGCATATATATACTTATATATACACACACATATATATTTAATATAAAAATAATGCTCTAAATTTGTCATACTATTTGCCTCTTCCTTATGTGTATATGTATGTATGTATACACACACACACACACACACACACACACACACACGCATACTCACACACTCAATATAATTTAAATTCAGAATGCCCAAGAAAAACACCAGTTACTAGCTTGAATATTTTGAGAATGTTAACAGATTTTCAAAATAACTAGTTAAAAAATCACGAACTATATTACTTCAGTTATATGTGTAATATAAAATTAAAAGTAACAAAGAAATAAAAACTCATGGATGCAGTCAATAGTTTAGTGGTTACCTGAGGGTAAGGCGGAGAAGAAGGTTGAGGAAAAGGAAGGGGGCATCAAATATACAGTGATGGAAAAAAGAACTGATTCTGGGTAGTGAACATATAATACAATACATAGATGATGTAATCTAGAATTGGACACATGGAACCTATGTAATTTTTACAATAAACGTCATCCCGATAAATTTAACAATTAATAATAATAATAAAAGTTAAAGGAGATCAATGCAACCAAAACAATATTACAAGAAATATCAAAGGGACAAGAAGAAGGAGGAGGAGGAGGAAGGAGGACTCAAAAACATGGCTAATAAAATAGCAATAGCTATAATACATACCTGTCATTAGTTACTTTAAATGTAAATGGATTAAATGTTCCAATCACAGGGTAGCTAAACAAATAAGGAAACAAAACCCATACATTTTCTGCCTACAAGACTCACTTCAGAATGAAAGACATATAAAGACTGAAAGTAAAGGGATGATAAAAATAGTTTATGAAAATAGAATTGAAAAAAAAGGGTGGGATCCCAATACACACATCATATAAAATAGACTTTAAAACAAAGGTTTTTTTCAATTCTATTTTCATAAACTATTTTTTTCATCCCTTTACTTTCAGTCTTTATATGTCTTTCATTCTGAAGTGAGTTTCTTGTAGGCAGCAAATGTATGGGTTTTGTTTCCTTATTTGTCTAGCTACCCTGTGTTTTTTTGATTGGAACATTTAATCCATTTACATTTAAAGTAATTAATGACTGCTATGTATTATAGTTATTGCTATACAAGAGACAAAGAAGGATCCAGCAATTCTACTTCTGAGTATTTATCCAAAGAAACCCAAAACACTACTTCAAAAACACATTAGCTTTCCTAAGTCCATGCAGCATTATTTACAATAGCCAATATATGTAAGCAAACTAAGTATCCATTGATAGATGAATGGATAAAGATATGGCACATATATGCAATGGAATATTACTGAACCATAAAATAGCATGAAATTTTGCCATTTGCAACAGCATGGATGGACTTAGAGGGTATTATTCTAAGTAAAATAAGTTTGAGAAAGACAAATATCATATAATTTAACTCTATGTGGAATGTGAAAACAAAATAGATGAACCAATAAAACAAACTCATAGATAGAGAGTACATTTTGATGGTTGCCAGAAGGGGGAGGGGAGAGCTGAAAGGATGGGTGAAAAATAGAAAGAGATTAAGTTGTGCAAATTGCCAGTTATAAAAACAGTCATGGGATGTAAAGTACAGCATAGAGAATATAATCAATAATAATGTAATAACTACTTGTAGGTATGGTGTCAGGTGGGTCCTAGATTTATTGGGGTGATCACTTCATAAGTTATATAATTATCTAATCACTATGTTGTATGCCTGAAAGTAACATAATACTGTGTCAACTATACACATAGTATTGGATACTCAGAAGTAGAATTGCTAATTGAATAACAACAATAACAAAAGAAAATAAATATAAAAAAACAAAAACTAGCCAAAGGTAAAAATCCTGCATTATCTCCTGATCCATTTTGGAACTATAGCCCTTAATTAATTCAGCCAAACTAATTAAAGTAAAGAACATACAATATCTGAATAAAGAGTTTGGTGGTGGAAGGTTAGAGTAGATAACCTCTAATTTTGAACACCAAATTCTAAAATTTCATCATTTTAATTCTTCCATAATTTAGGTATTTTTACTTCTGTGTCAGGGGTATTTATGACGTTTCCAAGGATAGCAGTAAAACACTGAGACATTGACTTTTAAGTATTTGTTGACACATTAAACTATAACAAGTGAGTCTAAGAAAAACTACCAAATGTCAACAGGAAACAATAATGGAGGGATGCTGGGATAGCTTGAATGCTTGCCTTCAAACCACGAGGTCCTGGGGCACCAGCCCACACAATCCATGTGCTGAATTGTGGCACAACTGGTAACTACTGACACCTCCAGCAAAGGTTCTCACCTCCCATGCAGAAGGTCCCTGTTTGGTTTCCACCCCAGGCAGCCCCACATCCACCTGTGTGGAATGAAACTATGTCACAACTAGTGATGTACAATTATGGAGACTGCTCCGGGTCCCTTTCTCTCTCTCTCTCTCTCTCTCTCTCTCTCTCTCTCTCTCTCTCTCTCTCTCTCCTTCTCCCAAACAATACAAAAATAAATAAATTAAAAAAAAAAAAGAAAACAATAGTAGAAATATGATGATGTGACTAGAATGCCCCAACCAATGTCAAATGTGTGCGGTAACTACTGAAGACATTTGGAATGACAATCAGGCTGACCTGTGAAAATCAGGGAATATTTTCTAAAAGGAGTGAGAAGTAGGGAAGCCAGGATGGCTCAGAGGGTTGAGCGCTCACTTCGCAGCCCTGGGACCAAGGATTGAATCCCGACCCCAGCCCCTGTGGACCCATATGCTGAACTGGGGTGTACTTTCCATGTAGGAGGCCCCCAGGTTGGTTCTCACCACCCCCGCATCCCAGGTTTGACCCCTGTCTTGAGAGGGCGTGCCTCCCATGAGGGAGGCTCCCTGCACAGTTCTGGCCCAGTGTGGGCCCCCACCCACCTGTGTGGAATGAAACCATGTCACAACTAGTGATGTACAACTGTGGAGACTGCTCTGGCTCCTCCCCCTTCTCTCTGTTTCTCTCTCTGTCTTTGTCAAACACAATAAAATAAATTTTTAAAAAGAAAAAGAAAGTGAGGAAAAAGCTCAGCCTTGAAGATCAAACCAGATGGTCCAGGACAGAAGACATGCCTGCAGTGTCTCTTAGTTATGGAAACCCACTCCAGTGCCATTTTGAGAGATGGACTATGTTACCTACCCAAGATTGGGCTGCTGACTCAGGCTGGTATCCATCAACTTCAGTAAGCCTCTGTCCCCATTTCCTCATATGCCATTTGATGAATTCTTCATCTCTTCAACATTTTCTCCACTTCTGTTCTTACCATTGTCTCTGATTAATTCATATTTCTCTGTTCCTTTAAATTCAGACTTCATGTCAAAATATTCTTGTTTGAGTGAAAATGAGGAATAAGATATTTATTTAGCTGGACATAATCCTTGTAACCTATCATTATTCAGTAAAAATTCTAACACAATAGAATCATAAGAACAGCCTAAGGAATTCTGAAGAAAATTCACCACCATCATAGCGTTCTCCTATCACAAAATAACCAAGAAAAAAAGGAATCACTAGATAATTTGTGCACATTACTAAATAAGAGAATTAACAAAAACTTTTCTTGTATATTTTGATTTATGAGTTAAGGACATCCTAGAATGATGGATTATTTATTTTCTTCATTGAAAGATAATCAAATTATGGTTGAGTAAGCAACGAACAGAGTTCATCATAAATCACAGACTATGCCATGGGATGCAAGGGCAAGCATAGAGTTGGAACGAAACGAGGCCTAAGTCCTGAGATTTCACTATGCTTCTCCAGCCCTGTCTCATACTGGTTCTGCTGTAATTAGCCTTCCTCACCTTTGTTGCTTCATATTGTCTGACTTGTGTACCAGTCTACCTAATAGGAAAAGGCCAGCCATAACTGTATGGTTTTATCTCCTCTGTTCAAAATAGAGCCACATAGAGATAGATATCCCATAGAAATTTAAAATTCTATCAGATGAAAATGATTTCTCTAGCTTTAGTCAGATGTTCACTCCTGGACCAATCACCCAGATCCCTGGGAAAGCTATCACATGTTATATAAGGAACCGCCAAGAGTTGTTCTACTGTAGCCATGTGCATTGGGTTTGATGGAAGAAGTTCCAAGTAAAGAACGTCTATGAAAACAAACCTTCTTTTATGAACTTAATTTACAAAGGATTAACAAAACACAACCCCTTCCCCACTATATTAGCTGTCTGCCTACCTCACCCCTGTTGTGTTCTAGCAAAACGTGACAATGATAGGGAAGGAACGTCATCAATCCAGAGCATGAGCAGTGAATTGAAACCTCCAGACTCTGCCGAGGAATGAGGCCCAAAGATAATTCTACTGTGTTCCTATAAATAGAAGTTGTGAATAATTTCATTCTAGAATAGCAATTTTCAACGTGAATCCCAGGAAAGGCAGCATCATCTCTTGCATCATCTGAAATGCAAATACTCTGACCCTAACCTAAAATTACTAGTCACTGGAGCTGGGCCCAGCAACCTGCACTTTCACAAGCCCTCCAGGAGATTCTGATTCTGTTTTTGTTTTCATTTTTAACTTGATCCTGAAATGTGAGTCAACTAAAGAAATTTGAATATTACCAAAGAAAGAACAGGATTCAATGAATTTCCTGAACCTGCTGAAAGAAGTTTAAATTTTGTCACAAGGCATTTGCAACTGTATATATTTTTTATCAATTTAAGGGAATTATTCAAATAACTGAATTTCATCATCCCTCTCTGCAATTGTTTGGCTCTACCGCAGCCCAGGAGCAAGCAGTGGCTGGAGTTAGAAAGGTAAAATACTGGAGCCCTCACCTCCAGAAGCTCTTAATTTGGTGTTGTGAGACAAATGCTGGAGAAAGGTGACAACAGACCTAGACAATAATTATTAAATTACCGGTACAACATAATGCCAGGAATAATAGAAAGGCCTATAATGAAGGAGGAGGGAAGAAGAGACTGGCTGATCCTATTGAGAATTCTTCCCAGAAGCATTGACATCTGAGCAGCCCAGAGCAGTAAGCAGAGGTTAAACTGACATCAAGGGGAGATTTTCATTGTAGGAAGGAGGAATGGGAAAAACAGAGAGATACCATTTTCAAAATAGCATTTCAGAGCAAGGGCAAGTAAATGTTTCAAAAGAGGATGGTGCTGATTTTCACTGGTTCAAACAACAATGGCCTTGACTATCCCTTTTAGGAGATTATGTTAAACATGCTTTTTGCTTTTTTCTTGAACAAAAGGCCCAGCTGCCCACCCTCACATGCTGGTCATACTTCCTGAAGTTATCTATTCAACATTACCCTTATCAGAGATTAGTTGTGAAACTATAGGTAGAGGATTGTTCTTGGCCCTGAGGGTCTTCAGCACTCACTTAAACAATGAGTAAATGAGTGTTCTGGTTAGAATAAACTCACTAACTTCTGTTCCCTTGAGTGAATCATGATTTAAGGGTCCCCAACCCCCAAGCCACAGACACATAATGGTTCCTTGCCCTTTAGGAACCAGGCTACACAGCAGGAGGTTTGTGGCTGGCAAACCTGGGAATCTTCTATATTTACAGTCACTCCCCTTCACAAGCGTTACCTACTTGAGATCTGCCTCTGTCAGATTAGCAGCAGCATTAAATTCTCATAGAAGCATGAGCCCTATTGTGAAGTGCACATGCGAGGAATCTAGGTTGCATGCTCCTTATGAGAATCTAATGCCAGTTGATCTGAGGTGGAGCTGAAGCAATAGCACTGGAGAGTGGCTGCAAAGACAGATTAACATTAGCAGTGAGCTATGGCTGCACAAAGACCAGAAGCAATCAATTGTGGGCTCATATCAAAACCCTATCTGTGACAATTAAGCTGTACCAGGCACTGGAATCATCCTGAAACCATCTCTTCCCATCCCCACTCCGTGGAAAAAATTGTTTTCCGTGAAACTGGTCTCTGTTCCAAAAAGGTTGGGGATTACTGATTTAAGAGAAAGAAACAAGTGCTGAACTGTATATTCTGTATTTCTGGAAGTGCTTTCTGCAAGGACCCACTATAGGCAGTGTTGCTGATGGAGTCTGAAAGTGGAGATGGACAAAGTACAACTTTACTCTTGTCTTTATAGAATAAGTTGGTGAATAACAAATAGACACAGATGTGACTAGCAGGGCCAGCACCATTGGCTAGTAGAACATGTGGGGTCTTTTTTAAGTAGCTGTGTTGCACCATGACACCAAATCACAACCTTAAGGAAGGATAACAGAATCTCTCTTAAATCAGATTCTTTCACTCTACCAAAACAGACAAGAAAGAAATAATATGCAAAAGACATTTAGTATCAATAATAATTGATAGAAGAATAAATAAGTGGAGAAAATTAAAAATGCTGCTTTTTCTTTTGTACATACATACACACCTCTGCCTCATACATAATTGAAAGCATATAGTTGAAAATAACTGCAAGTTAGCCTGGAGAGAAAGATCAACTTGCTTCATAAAAATTGTCTTGACTCTTATTTCTGTATTACTCACTAATAGCAATGGCAACCAATTTATTTACTGCTTTGCATACAGTTATCTATTTGCAGTTTCAGCCTCTCTCAGGAAGATGACCTTTAACCTCTAAATATGGCATGTCTTGTTCAGACTAGCGAGGTAATCCACCTGGTAGATCCCTTTCATCTACCACAGGAAGGCGACCTTGCCTGGAATAATCCTGTCTTTTGCTTACCATATGATTTCTTTGTCCCACTCCTTTTCTGCCTTCTAAAACATTTCCTTCTCTTCAGCTTTTGGAGTTCCTTCCCACTTACTAGATGGGATGCTGCCCAAGTCATAACTATTGAGTAAAGCCAAATATATCCTCATATTTACTCAGCTGAATTTTGTTGCTGTTGTTTTAACATTAGACACTATTGCCATACTTGGTATCAGCATGTACAAATCCACAGCGTATTTTTCCATTCATTTCAACTTTGGGCTAAAGATCTGGGAGAAAGAAATGGGAAGCAAGTTCTGTATAAGGATCCCACAGAATGGAAACCATCCTGCCCTTTCCCTGACCTTGGAGAGAAAATCTGGACTTTCAGCAAACCAAGGGTTACTGCCCCCTCCCTCCTTATGGCCCCACATTCACTCAAGTAAGGCAATTCAGTTTACTTATTTTCTGAGATTTAACATTTGCTGGTGAGATTGAAAATATTTATTTTCCAAGTGAGAGAACCTTTTTCATTGTTTGCCAATCTGTGTCAGATTTAATCTAGATCTGTAAACAACAGTGCATTTTTTAATGTGATGCTGTTTCCTTAAATTTGCCCTATAGAGCAAGCCTTTTTTGTTGTTGCTTCCTAGCTTTCTTTTTTTTTTTTCTCCCCTCTTTGGTAATCTAAGAGTAAAAAATCCCTGAACCAATTGGTCAATCGATTAACAAATTAACTGCTAAATAATGGATTGGGCCCTGTCGACATGGTGACATGGTGCCCAGAATAAAATATGTTTCTACAATACTTCTTTGAACACATGCCTAACAAAACAGCACTTGCTTTCTCTAACTAGTTTACACAAATGCCTAGAAACCAAATAGAAAAAAACATGGGCTGATAATCTTTTATAATTCACACACAGCTGAACAGAAATGGGCATTACATTGAGAAATGAACAAAACTTGTTTTCTTTCATATTAAATTTTAATGTAGCAGAACTTTACATGATCTTTGAACACAAATAAGTTCAGATAGACAACAAAAAATATTTTCCACTGCTAATTATACTATTTCTACTGAACAGTGTGTAAAAGTACACAGAAATAATGTTAGTAAGTAGACGAGAAAAAGTAGAGTGAAAAGGCTTGGAGGAAGGAAGAAAGGATGACATAATCATAAAATGAAGTTTGTGTTGTGTAAGAATTATCCTCTACAATATTTCCAGTCTTGGTATTTACTTAAAGGATTTTAGTCTGGAGCAATAATGATATGAATCATCATCAGAAGTCATGGCTCTAGCTTAGAAACCTGGTCAGAAAGAACAGAAAAAGGAACAAGGAAGGAGCGCTATATTAAAAGAAGGATATTTCAGCCTGTTCTTTCCTTCTATTCATACAACTTCTCCAAAGGACATCAGAGAAGAGAACAGGACTCTCTCCCAAGCCTGCATTCTCCATTCATTTGGGGTTGTTAAAACTGATGCTTTTGAAAGATGCTTGTGGATTTTGTTTGGAAGTAATTTTCTAATTTCCAGTATAGAGGATTTCCTTAGACTGCATTTTCAAGCAGTGTTCGCACAACACAAACAGTCAGTTAACTGTGGAAACCCAGGTTGCAAAGAAGCTGATTGGCTTGGATAACTAGAAATAACCTCAAAACTATTCCCCTCTTTATTAAGTTTGATCCATTTTTATTCAGTATGGGTTACTGACTACTATATGTTAAGGTGACCAACCGTCCTCCTTTAAGGAGGACAGTTCTCCTTATGGAAGTTCTGTCCTCCCTCGAAAAGTATCCTTCTAGATGTCCTCCTTTTCGACTTGTGTTTAGTTTTTATCCACAGAACTACCAGATGTTAAAATAGATGACAACTGTCTATTTGAAGAAATTAGAAAACTGAATATTTATTTAAATTCTGAAAAATTGGTAGAGTGGGAAAATGAACATGTTGAAGTTGATAAAAGATGGGTGGAAATATTCAACCATTTCAAAAATGCACATATACCATATGAAAATTTACTTCTTCTAGTCCAATTTACATTGTGCTGCCCTGGCACTAATGCAGCAGTTGAAAGAATATTTTCAATTGCTAATGATTTTTGGGCAACTGAAAAATCAAGACTGAAAGATGATACTCTAGCTGCAGCACTTGCTGTGAAATTCAATATGAAAAATAGTTCTTGTAAAAATATTTCTAATATTTTGTTATAAAATGACACATTAACAAAAAATATTCATTCAATCGAAAAATATTCATATTTAAATAATCATAATATGCCTGCATTATCTATTTACTATATTATAATGCTTTCTGTTTAGTTATTGTTGCAAAGAATAAATTTTTTTATTTGCAATATTTGTTTCCTTAATTTATTTATGGCCTCCTTATTTATTTATGTCCTCCTTTTCATTGGAAAAAAGTTGGTCACCTTATATATATACAGGCGTGTGCTGTTACTGGGGTAGGAGTGGAGTGGGGATTTAGGAATACCCTTGGAGAATAAGAGTTTCATCACCCATGGATCACATCAGATATACTCAGAGATCAGATAAAAGATATAAACTGGGGAAGCCGGGATGGCTCAGTGGGTTCAGTGCTCACTTTGCAGTGCCGGGGACCGAGGATCGAATCCCAGCCCTGGCCAGTGTGGAACCATATGCTGAACTGGGAGCTCCCCCAGTTCAGTTCTCTCTCTGTCTCTGTATCTCTCTCTCTCTCTCTCTCTCTCTCT
>PVKE010012957.1:0-37415 GCA_004027555.1 Craseonycteris thonglongyai
GAGAAACTTAGTATTTGATGGAGGTATCAATCTCATCTCCACAAAAAATACGGATTATTCAATAAAAGTACTATAAGAAACTGTTATGTGTTTTGTTTTTGTTTTGTTTTGTTTTTGACAGAGAGAGAGGAAGAGAGAGAGATACAGAGACAGAGAGAGAACTGAACTGGGGGAACTCCCCAGTTCAGCATATGGGTCCACACGGCCGGGGCCGAGATTTGATCCTCGGTCCCCAGTGCTGCAAAGTGAGCGCTTAACCCACTAAGCCATCCAGGCTTCCCCCTGTTATGTGTTTTTTGAGCATCTGGATGTGAAGAAGGTTTTTCTAAGTATGGCACAAACCTGGGAGCCTTAAAAGAAAAGATGGGTAATTTTGTTTTTGTAAAAGTAATTTTCTGCATGGCAAAAACTGCCAAAAACAAAGTCAAAAGTCACAGTTCAACCAGAAAGAATATTTGCAACTAATTGCAAATTAAGATCTAATTTCTCCAGTCGATTAATATTTTTTCAAGTCAATAAAAACAGTTTATGAGATAATTTAAAAAATAAGTAAAGAATATGGACAGTTCACAGAAAAGGAAATAAAGTGGCATTTAAACATAGTAAAAATATGAAAGATATAAAATGAAACTCATTCGTAAGAAAAATACAAAATGATGTATACTGAAATATTTTTCTATCAGATTGGCGTAGGTGAGTGATTCTCAATCTTGGTGCACATCATCGCTATTTAGGAATCTTAAAAATAAATACTTATGCCCAGTCTTCAAGCCAGTTTACCTCTCTGAGTGTGTCATGGACAATGGTATTTCTTAAAAGTTTCCTAGATAACTAATATGCAGCTAGCATTAAGAACCACTGGCAGAGATTTAAAAGCTTGATAAAATAGTATGGTGGTGACTTAAGGGGAAACCACCTCCCATGTGTTGCCATTGTATTATGTGTAAATTTGTACAACCTCTACGGAAGGAAATGGGCAGGAGCCATCACATTTATATATTCACACATACGTATTCTTTGACCCAACAATTTCCTTCTAGATATTTTCTTATTCTCTTCCAAGGGCAACTTAGTCCACAGTTACTCACTGGAGAGTTATTTGTAACACAAAAGACTAGAAGTGGTCTAAATGTCCATTAGTAGGTAACTGCTTTAAGCACATTATAAAAATAATACAATGGAGTATTGTCCAGCCCCAGAAAGCACAATAAAGCTCTTTATTATGGAATGATTTCTAAAATATGTTAAATGATAAAAGCAGGACATAGAAATCTATTAATATATTGTGCTGTCATATGTGTAAAAAGGAAGAGGATGTATTCATTCGCTTGTACAGGTATAAGATAAACCTTACTCAAGGGCTTTTAAAATTTTGAAAACCCGCTAACCTCCCATTAATTAGGTATACCACTCTTTCATACAATTCACAAGCATCTTTTATTGTAGAAATTTCTTTAATAAAGTATAGTACTTTGACACATGCATATATATATTTATGTGTGTATATATATATATATATTTTTTTATTTTTTTAAAGATTTATTTTATTGTTTGAAAGAAAATGAGACAGAGAGAAGGGAGGAGGCCCAGAGCAGTCGCCATAGTTGTACATCATTAGTTGTGACATGTTATCATTCCACACAGGTGCATGTGGGGCTGCGTGGGGCAGGAACTGAACTGGGGGTCTCCTGCGTGGGAGGTGAAAAACTTCACTGCTGAGCCATCTTGGCAGTTACCAGTTGTTCTGCAGTACATACTTTCAAATTGAATTGAAATGAATTGTTGCCTATGATTTTATTTTTTTTTAAAGCTCCAAACTAGTGGTCATTTGCCAACTTAGAATTCTATTAATTTTTTGGAGAAAGATACTGGGGGAAATAGGTTTTGTCTCTTGCAGAAGCTATAATTACCTTTTTTTTTTTTTTTTTTAAGGTTTCCATGGGTGAACTACCAAGACAACAATCTCAACATTTCCATTCCAGTGTTTAGTATTCATGGCAATCATGATGATCCCACAGGGGTAATAAAAATGGACTTTTTAATCATTCAGATAAGCTTTTATACTGCTTTTCAGATAATTTTTTACAATCTGGAATAATAATTGGTGTGTGACTTGTGCTTTTCTTTTATTATAGTGCTGAGGGTAACAATAAGTAACCAGGAATAGGAATAAACACCTAACATTTGTATAATGCTTTACAGTTTACCAAGTGTTCTTGTATCTCTTATCTATCTCATAAATTCTCACCTGTAGGAAATAATTGTTTCATAAGCAATGTTAAATCTAAATTAGATAATCTTATTACCTATTTTATATGGAAATAATAATAGAGGTCCTAAACTAAAAATACCTGTTTTATTTGTTCATTAATAAATTGCTAGTTATCTGGTCCCCCCCGCCCCCCCGCATCTTAAGAGGTCTGCTTAATATTACAAAGTACTTATTTCATTGCTAGTTTTTATTTTTCAGTGGCCAAGACATCGTAAGTTTTGATGAAATGTTAACTTTGCATTTAGCATGTGACTCCAATTATAGTTGGCCATTTGTAACAGAAAAAAGGTAGCAGATACTTTTAGAATTGTAATTTTGTTTTGAGAAGACACTATCCTAATCTATGTTTTTGTAACTAGCTGTAGAATGTACTTTGATACAATGTACAGATAACTTATTTTTAGATATACGTTAATGTCTTTGAAAATATTTTGCATAGGCAGACGCACTTTGTGCCTTGGATATTTTAAGTTGCGCTGGACTTGTAAATCATTTTGGACGTTCGGTGTCTGTGGAGAAAGTAGACATTAGTCCAGTTCTGCTTCAAAAAGGAAGCACAAAAATCGCTCTCTATGGCTTAGGTAAGATGATTTTATTTTACTGTTTATATCAGTTAATATTTAATTATTTAAGCAGCTAGGGTTAACTCAGTTGCTGTTTGGGAAAAAGTGAGGGAAATCTTATCATCCCTTATGGGTGACTATATAAAATGATTGGTTTTGGCAGAAATGTTTTAAAATTTATTAAGGACCAATAATAGCCTTTGCTTAATATTTGTTTTTTATAGCAGTTATAGTGAAAAGGTTTTTCTTTAGTATCTGTTTATTAATCTTTTCATTCTTTTACACTCAGACATAGAATCCTGAACATTAGAATTATAGAGTAATTACAAAACTGCATTTTGACATTTTGGAAGTCCAAGCTGAACTGTCCAGGGCAGTAACCACTAGCCTCATATAGGTTATGAGCACTTGAAATGCGACTCCCCTCAATTGAGATGTGCTCAAAGGGTAAAATGCACGTCAGATTTCAGAGACTTAGAAAAGATGTAAAATACCTTACTAATATATTGAATTAAATAAAATATATTAAAATTATTTTGACCTGTTTCTTTTTACTTTACTGTGGCTACTAGAAAATTTAAAGTTATACGTTTGGTCTGCATTTTTATTAGGCATTGTTAGTCTAGAGCTGTCAACTGTTTAATGCTCGGAATATTTGCTTTATCAACTTTACTGTCTTCAGTTTATTTAATGTCCAGTAGGTAAAAACCTATTTGCTAGGCTTTACTCGATGTGAATGAAAGATCAAAGACTGTAGAGTGAGACCTTGTTGTGTCTTCCTTGAATTAAGTTTAGCTTGATATTTTATTTGTTTTATGTACACAATATGTTTTATTGTGTATAGAGTATTATAAAAATTATATTTCTTGTTAAAGTACTGTGAGAAATTGGGGGAAACTTTCTCACTGTATTTTAAACCTATGTTTTATTATTTTTTGGGTGATTTTAGTGTAATAAAAACCTTAGAAAATCTTATTCACTTCAGTGGTCTTTGTATATGTTTTTAAAAGAATTAATATGATGGATAGCGTAGTTGAATACTTGCTCTAGGGAGCTGATAGTTTTTGTCCAGATTATAATTTCTCTAACAAGCAGAAAAACATCACGACTATATTTTAGAGATCGGGAAAATGTCACAGGTGTTATGTCTGAAGTGATAGAACAGGAAGTGAGATACATTGTTTTAAAGAAAGCTATTAGCAGACATTTTAATTACTACAATTGTAGGGATCATAGCTGTAGAAACTGGTTGACCCTCTCACTTTTCAGACTGAAGACAGACCCTATTACGCTTTAATCATCTGTCTTACCTCGCTCTCATCTCATCCTGTTTTGTTTTCCTTAACTGGACTCTTATCTCTAGCCTCCATCCCCTGCTCTTACCCCAAGCCTTTTCTCCACATTCTAGAACTCTTTATAGTTAGTCCATTCCCTCATATCATTAGTTCTTTTCAGAATATTGCCTGTTTTCAGACCTTCAGTGAAACTGACTGGCCCCTGAGGTACCAGGACATACATTGTTCTCTGACAGCCTTTTGTGGGCTTTGGGGCAGACAAGAGGGGGGATCATTGTCCTTGCTCACTGCCCCCTTTCCTGCCTACAGATGCCCTGCCCCCTTGAACCTAATTGCCAACTGTGTAAATGCCCTTCTCCTTTCCCTCAAATGTTTTACCTACCTACTCGTTTTATGAGTGTTCACAGTGCTTCAAGACTTAAATAGATCAACCTGCTCATGCCCTGGACTTTAAACATGTTAACTCTTTTGTCTCCAGTTATACGTTCTGTGTTCCACCATCTATTTCACTGGCCACATTCTAGGAATTCACTTTGGAAGCTAGGCCTCTAGCTCTTACACTTCTGCATTGTTGGCTTTTCTTCCAAGGCCTTCTGTAATTACTGTGTAAAGTAGCAGCCTTGGACCCACAGTGATACTCCCCATCTTCGTAGCATCCTGACTTACCTCCCTTCTATAATAATTAAGATTGTAATTTGTGTTTGGTTACTTGTTTTTGTTGTATATTTTATATATTTTAGATAGAAAGTACTTATATAGTAGAATAAAGGGTAAGTGAAAAACAGTATTTTTCAGATTTTGAAGGTATATATATATATAATGCTCAACATCGAAAGCATTTCTTTGAATGCATCTATTTGCACAACATTTGGCATGCAAGAACCTGGAACATACTCCACTCATTTGTAAATAATGATTCCAGATTTAAAATATATCTCTAATAGGCAAATGAAGTACTTAGAGAATCACCTAACTTAGAAACAAAACATATTCAGTTTTTAAAACCAATTAAGAGACCCATATTAAAATAATGTGATGTCCATTTCAGGATCCATTCCAGATGAAAGACTGTATCGAATGTTCCTCAATAAAAAAGTAACCATGTTGAGACCAAAAGAAGATGAGAACTCTTGGTTTAACTTATTTGTGATTCATCAGAACAGGTAAAGGTTTTCTCTGGAAATTTTTGAGTCGAGTGTTATAGGTTCTCCAAATTCCTCTTACCAAGCTCACCTGTTTGAGTAAAATGCTCCTCTTTCTTTGAAAGTCGTTAGTGCAGGGTCAGGCAAGACTGAGATAAGCTTTGTGTGACTACTTTTTGAGATTGTTTCAATATACATACCTTTATAAAAGAATACTTATGGTCTATGGGTAAGGTACAAGAATAACTATAAAACTAATACTCCTAAATTCAGCAAAGAAATGGAACATTACCAGTGTGTTATCCCATGCCTGCCTTGGATCCTATCTCTGCAGAGAGGTACAGTCTTCCGTTTTTATTTACTTAGTCCTTGTTTTTCTTTATTGTCTAGTCATATGTGTGTCCATAATGAGTATTTAACGTAATTTTGGTATAACTGGTACTAATGCTATATATTTTGCAACTGGCTTATTATGTTCAACATTGTGTTACTACGATTTACCCATTTTGATGTTTAAAAGTGTAATTCGTTTTCACTGATGTTATACTTTTCTACTGTTAGTGAATGTTTCATGTTATTTCCAGATTTTTGCTTTTCAAAACCCTTTTGGTTATGAATATTCTTATACATATCTCCTGCTACACGTGTGCAAGTGTTTTTCCAGAATATTAAATATAGATAGATCAGCTTTCTTATGTTGGTAGTTTTAAGATGTGTAATCTATTGATAGGGTGCAGGATTGATTGACAGGAATAGAGACTTAAAGAAGCAAGATGTATTATGTGATATAGTGAAAATGTGTGAGATGGTAACAGTGATGGCAGTGAGAATGATATGTAAGGGGAAGAGCTGAGAGATTATTAAGGACAAATTCAAAGGGGTTTGGGTTTGATTTTTATACCCTAGATACACATATTCTACATAAAAATATTCCTAGATAGATGATCTCTGATTTTACTTCCTGCTCTTCCCTGTATTTATTCTGCTCAGGCACTGGTCTTCCTAGTTTGGAAATCACAGACCACATTACCACCTCTGCACCTTGGCCATCTGCTTGTCCCCCTGCCTGTCTTCCCTGGCATGATGATCCCTCATCTCAGTTCTTTGCTCATTTGTCACCTGTCAGAGATGCCTTTCCTGACCAACTATTTGTAGTAACCTCCCCTTCCATGTCATTTTTCCTTTTATTTTTCTTTACAGCATAAATTATTTTTCTTTACATCACTGCCTCACAATATATATATATGGGCTATCTGGAAAGTATCCAACCATCTAATATGAAAAATAGAGGCATTTATGGCAGGATTTTTTCTAGACAGCCTACACACACGTGTGCATGCATGCACGTATATATCCTATATTATTGCTGTTTCTCCCATTAGAACAAGGACTTTGTTCACTGCTGAGTCTTCAGTAGCTAGAAGAGGCCTGGGACACCTGGCATATAGTAGACACTCAGTAAATATCTTTTGAATGAATGAATATTGGTTTGCACTAAATGAATGCTAGGTCAACGTATTTGAACATTTAAGTCCCCAACTATGTCCGTCAGTGTTTAGAAAAACTTTTCCTTCTTCTCTTTATTCACCTTGGGTTTTCACATGGTATTTTATGGAATATGGAAAACTTATCTGTTATGTAAAATTGTCATTCATACCACCATTATTTATATAATCAATAAAAGAAACAGATAATGTTAAAATAACATATTTAGAGATTTGTTTTTATTCTACAAAGTTTAGGCTTAACTCATTTTCATTTTCTGTATTTGTGTGTGTGTGTTAGTGTGTATAATCAGACCAGTTTACAGTTTTTCCTATTGATAGAGCTCATTCATTTTTGACTTTCCCAAAGAGGGTTATTCCTGTGTAAAGCCTTTTATGACCTACCTCTAAACGTAGAAGTGACTGCTTTCTCATTTTGTGTCTTTTACTTGTTTGTGTCCTGCAAATTTGTAAGCCCTTTGAGGGCAGGAATTAGATAATATTCTTATTCTCAATCCTTTGCATAGTTTTGGCACATAGTATGGATGTAATAAATCTTTAATGAAAGGAGAAAAAGATCTGTGTAGAATTACTACTTAATCTGGAATTTTTCTGTATCTCTGAACATTTATATTATTTAATTTTAAAAATCTTGGTATAGGAGTAAACATGGAAATACTAACTTCATTCCAGAACAATTTTTGGATGACTTCATTGATCTTGTTATCTGGGGCCATGAACATGAGTGTAAAATAGCTCCCACCAAAAATGAACAACAACTCTTCTATGTATCACAGCCTGGAAGTTCAGTGGTTACTTCTCTTTCCCCAGGGGAAGCTGTAAAGAAGTAAGTAATTGTCTTCTTTTCCAAATCAATAAATAAAAACAAAACAAAAAAAAACCCTGCTATAGTATTATCATCCCATAGCTTTAAAGTACAAGTGATACTGTGTTTATAAAATAGATTTATTTATGAAGGTTGATCATTTGATGTAGTCTTGTTATTTTCCCAGATTTTAAGCTGATTTCAACATGACAGCATCCCTAAGGAGTTAATGATTTTGCTGCTCATTAGGCAAATTCAAGACTGACCTTTTTCTTTATTAAATTTTGAGTTAGAGTGCTATCGATAATTACTAATTTCACAATATTCGTTTATAAACAAATTTACCTAATACTGTATTAGATTTTTCTGGTTATTAAATTCAATATTTTAGTATATCTTATTTCTTAATTTTGGGGGGAATTTTGTGATAAAGTAGTTACCAGTGATTAAACTCAGTGTTTTGAACAGGTTTTATCCCTTTATCCACTCAAGTTCTAATTGTTAAGGCGATGATAATAGGTTTAAAGAATATGGTAGTAGGATGTAAGTTTGCTGTTTTTTTCTTTATAGTTTTGATGCTAATTTACTTTATATATGTGAGTATATGTGTATATATACACATTTATACATGTATGTATATGTAATAGTATAATTTATATATACTGTTATCCTGATAACATTTTTTCCTTATTGTTGTATCTGTTTTCTACTAAACTGTGGATGAGTGGTTTTATTCTGAGGAAGAAAAGTATTTAATATTCTTTTCTCTGATATAACATTAAGATTAATTGCTAAAAATACTTTTTAATGGTATGATATTTAAAGAAAAATTTTGTAGAAACTTAGGAAGATGATAGTTTTACTGTGTACATTTTCCTGAAGAAATGTACAGTGTGACTGCTTTCACTTCCATCCTCATTTCAGGCATGTTGGTTTGCTGCGTATTAAAGGAAGGAAGATGAATATGCAGAAAATTCCTCTTCACACAGTGCGGCAGTTTTTTATGGAGGATATTGTTCTGGCTGATCATCCAGACATTTTTAACCCAGACAATCCTAAAGTAACCCAAGCCATACAGAGCTTCTGTTTGGAGAAGGTAATTCTTCTAGATAAAGGTTAATGAGACCTACTTTAGTTGAGAGATTATTTACATTGGATTAAATTCGTCAGTTCAGCAGAGGGAAGTCATTCTATTTGTTCCCATCTCACGAAGCCTGTGAGAAACCTCTGTTGTTTAATAAATGATCTTTAGATATCAAAGATCTTTTTTTTACATCTTCAAGATGGAGGAATGTTATATAGAGAAGAAATTTTAATGAGGCCCCTCTCCTACTTCCCTTCCTCTTTCTCAAAAACGTATACATAATCTTTTCTCTATTCTGATTTGATAACTTGTTCATTTTATTTAGAAAAGCAGGCAATGGCTTTGACTGGGAAATGGGGGGACATTATATTAGATGAGGAGAGACTGAGCCTCTAATCATCTCCATTATGCATCCCTTTCACCTGGACAACTATCCCAAATAAAATTTTAAAATATGTTTGCTGTGCACAGCATAGCTTCAGCATACATCCATTTCGCCTCTGATGCACATTGCCACTCCTAGACCTCTTCAGACATTCTAGAGCCATTAGTGAAGTTGGGTGAATGTATTTAATGTATATGCTGATAGCTTCAATTGCTGACTCTGTTCTTACTCTCTGCTAACTCTTCTGCTTTGCATTTTATTCTCATCATGAAGTAGTTGTATCTGTTGCTAATACTCATTGCCTGCTTATATATTCTGGGCACCATTGGCAATTTCCATTTAATCCACTCAACAATGTTATGGGTAGGTAGATTCTACCACCTACATTTTATAGAAAGGGAATAACCTTAGGTAAAGTAACTTGCCCAGTGTCATAGGTTTACTAGCAACCTGTAACTCACATAACTGAAAAGTTTGAGAGCAATTGCTTGTATGCTTGTCTCAAGATAACGTGATCCAGAAATTCGAATTAAGATTGTGGGTTTCTTTCTGTTTCTGTGTCTAGCCCCATGCCCCCTGTTCTGATGGTTGCTGTCTTACATTGCACTGCAAGGAAGGCGTTTTCACTTGGTAGTCCACAGACTTGTATCAGACTTACAGCAAAAAGAATCATTTTCCCCAGTAGTTCAAGATAAATACCTAGCGCTGAGTTTCATTGGACTGTGTGGTCAAGTACCTGTCCCTAAACCCAATCTCTGAAGCCAGGGAGATGGAAAATGAGTTAGTTGGTCATTCCTGCGTCAGGGAGCCCACAGTCTCTCAATCTTGGCACAACTGACATTTTAGACTGGGTAATTCTTTGTGATAGGAGATGGTTCTGTTTGTAGGATTTTAACAGTATCCTCTCTGACCTCTACCCACTAGATATCAATAGTATCCCTACCCCTAGTCATGACAATATTTTTATTTTGAGATTGAAGAAATGCTTGAAAATGCTGAACGGGAGCGTCTGGGAAATCCTCGACAGCCTGATAAACCTCTTATACGACTGCGAGTAAGTGCTATTTTAGATCAATTAAACTTTATTGATTTTTAGAGGATAGCGTTGCAGAGTTTATGTCACTCTATTGCACTATTGCCCATGCCAGTCCTGCTGTGTGGAATGTGCACTCCTTCCACAATAGCTCCTTCAACACTCATATAAGGCTTCCCCTTTTCAAAGAAGCCATTCTCGACGTCCCCTCACAGATGATGCTTTTTCCTTTGTGTCCTTGGTCTACTCTGTACATACTGACAGCACCATTCACATTCTGCTTACAGTTATTTAGGTGTTTGTGTTCCCAATCAGCTGTAGATTTCTTCACATTCGAGATTGTGTTTTATTCACGACTGTATCTCTAACCCTTAGCAGCAGATTGTAGACGTTCCATAAAGTTTGCTGAATGAACATGTTTTGTGATTCTTAGGAGCAGAAAATTACAAATAAAGCTAGGCTGGAGTATAATTGCTATAATGTTTGAAGAGTTTTGGGGAGATCCAGTAGCTTGAACATTTCACATTTTCTGTTTTATAACAGCAACTGTAGAGATGGTTTGGGTTATATAAACAGTTGCCTTGGGGGAACCATGTAGTTTTCTTTATCAGGGCAGAAGATCCCATGTTTCTCATCTACATCTGCCTGATACCATTAGAACCAACCAGATTTAATAGTTTCTTTTCCTAAACACAGTAAATTATTAATTCATTCATGAAACAACAGATTTTCCATGTAAGTAATATTCCAAAAATACATTGTATGGATCAGAGGACCCTCATTAAGTCATTGATTCAGTGAACAAGTATGTGCTGAGCACCTTCCATTTTGCATGCTGAGGGACCCAGTGATGATCAAACAATGAGGTTTTGAACTTATGGAGCTTATGGGAGGTGGAGGTGTAAAGACATAATAAACAGCTAGCAAATAAATGAACCAATGTCAGCTCATGCTAAGTGTGATGAGGAGTGTGAGTGGGTATAAGGGCATAGTCTGGATAGGCTGGTGATGTGGTAGAGTGCTGGTTCCCAGAGAACAGCTAATTTAGGAAAATGATTGCAGCTGACCCTTGAATAACATGGATTTGAACTGCATAGTCCACTTACGTGGATTTTTTTGACAGTAACTACTGTCAAAGAACATTTCCTTTCTCTAGCTTACTTTATTGTAAGAATATAGTATATAATGCATATAATACATATACAAAATATGTAGTAGTCAACTGTTTATGTTATCAGTAAGACTTCTGGTCAACAGTAGGCTGCTATTAAGTTTTGGGGGAGTTAAAAGTTAGACATGGATTTTTGACTGCACCGAGGGTTGGCACCCCAATCCCCACTTTGTTCAAGGGTCAATTGTATATCTCTTAGAAAGAAATGTAGTATTTCTCTTTGTAAAGTTCTTTCTACCACTATAAACTTCTTTAAAAAGAGACTGCCTTGAGAGTGATTGTTAGTTCTGAATGGTCCTGTGTTTTGAAGGTAATCATTTCCCAAAGCTCACAGATTTCATTCTTTTCCTACATGGATTTTCCCAGCATTTATTCTTGCTGAGTGTAAAAGCATACCCCTAAGCTGATAGACCAATGAACTGATTCATCTAGGGCCGGCATTTGATTTTGGTGGAGAATTTTCTTTCTAAAAGTTTAACAATTTGTTTAAAAATTCCACCTGCTTTTCAGATGGTTCTCCTGATGCCTAGACTAATTGGTATTATCCTGGGGAGATGTAGTTCTTCCTGCATTTTGGGAATTCTTGCTATATGTTGATTTTATTGAAAAAAAGTGTTTGTGTACGTTTACAAACTTTTGAAGCTTTATTTTCTCAGAATAAATGCTATAATACCATCATGATCTTTAAAATGAACCGTAGAACATAATTTAGTAACTAAAAACATTGAACATAAACAAATACTGAAACGGTAAACTGTTGTTTTCTAGCCTTATAGCTTATTCTGTATTTCCAGGTGGACTATAGTGGAGGTTTTGAACCTTTCAGTGTTCTTCGCTTTAGCCAGAAATTTGTGGATCGAACAGCTAATCCAAAAGATGTTATCCATTTCTTCAGGCGTAGAGAACAAAAGGAAACCACAGGTAAGCTAGTTATTTTTACAAATTAAAAACTGCTTTCATAGGGTTTATGTAAATCTTCCTTTAGTAATACAAGTATAAAATAATAATGGATGTTTTAGTATGATTCTTTCAACTATCTTAGACAGGTAAACTGATAGTTGGAATAATTAAGTCTCCTGTCTTCTAAAAATTAGATAGCAGTCATCTTAAACTTGCATGGATATCAGTAAAGAAATGGAAGACTTTCTCTACAGACATAGTTTTTTAAAACAGTACTGCTTAGTTACAATACACACAGACTTTAGAAATTTGTTTCTCAAAATAAATATTCTTTACTATACATTATTAATGTTCAGAGAATATATTCTCAAATTTTACATTATTAAGTATTTCAGATTTAGAGTGCACAGTGATTTAGGAATACTCCAATCTTTTGAAATACGACATGTGCCATAGTTTGATGTTTCTGATGATCAGGTAATTAGTTTCTAATTAAATTTTATAAAAACGAATTGTCCTTATTTTAGCATTTATAAAAAAATGTCATCTGACTGAAATAGTTGACCCTTGAACAACACAGGTTTGAACTGCATGGTTTCACTTAGATGTGGATTTTGTTTTTTAATAAATGTGTACAATTATGTATATGTATTTTCCTCATGATTGTCTTAAGAACAGTGTCTTCTCTAGTTTATGTAAGAATATAGCATATATACATATAACATATGTACTAACTGACCATGTAGGCTATGGGTAAGGCTTCCAGTTCACAGTAGGCTATTGGTAGATACATTTTGGGAGAATCAAAAGATACAAGGATTTTTAAACATGGAGAGGGTAGGTGCACTAACCCTCACGATGTTCAAAGGTCAGCTGTAGTGCTTCTTCATAACGCATATTATCATGTTAAAATAGAAACTCTCTCCTTAGAACTACTGAGTCAGAATTTTCATAGCAAAGTATGGCCCTTGTTTACAAGTAAAGCTACCTAGGTTTTTATTAACTCCAATTTAATGGGCTCCTATTTTAATGTCAAATTGTGTATGCTGTTAATTCAGCCTGAAACAATCGTTCAGATATTTAAATGGAGCTCATAGAATACTGTTTTAGGGAAAAAATTTGATAATTACAGTGGCACGCTATAGATTTTAATTACTTACCTAGTGACAGTTTTTTACTTTAGTTGTCCATCCTTATCAGTTCCTTTAAATTTTGTGGGTATCTGAAATTCAAAAAAGATTTCTGTTCACATGTCCTCACCACTTTGCAAGAGGCACACTGAACTTCGTGCCTCTTTACCTTCTAGGCTGTTGCATAGACATTTTCCTCTGCTAAAGTATTTTTTTCTTTTTTGCTGAGTGAATCTTACTTATTCTGCAAGTCTTGGTTCAAATGATATCTGCATTGGATATCTGCACAACCTTCTTTGAGAAGAATTTATTGCTTCCATGCGTCTTACTCTTTGCTTACCTCTGTTGTCGCACTAAACACCTTGTGTTTTAATCATCTGTTCATGTGGAAGGGATCCTATCTTTTTGTCATTGCGTTTTCCACACCAGGTCTTAACACCCAGGCAATGAATATTGGTTTCCCTGACAAAGGTTATGAGCAGAGCAGATACTGCATCCTGTTCTTCTTAACTTCTTCTCTACTACTCTTTTTATTCTTTTTTTTTAATATATATTTTATTTATTTATTTTGACAGAGGAGAGAGAGAGCGAGAGAGAGATACAGAGACAGAGAGAGAACTGAACTAGGGGAGCTCCCAGTTCAGCATATGGTTCCGCACGGGCCGGGGCTGGGATTCGATCCTCGGTCCCCAGCGCTGCAAAGTGAGCGCCCAACCCACTGAGCCATCCCGGCTTCCCCACTCATTTTATTCTTTACCTACTGTTTTTTGAGACAGCCGTCCTGCTTAGGAATGTAGCAAATGTGCTTTAAGTACACATCTCATTTATCTTATAGAATAGTAACAAGGTATATATGTAAGGGCTAAGATTTAATGAAATTGGTAAATTTTACTGTTTTATGAAAGACATTTCTTAAGTGAAACTGGCTTTTTGTTTTTTTGTTTGTTTCTTGTTTTGTTTTATTTTGTTTTGGTTTGTTTGTTTTGTTTTATTTTAAACTATGAGTATGGGGAGGTAACTGTTAGTACAGTTCTGAGCTACTGCCTTGACTCGTCCCAACATACCAATAGTTCTACCCACGATTACTTTTGTATTATCAGTGCAAATGTCACTGTAGTGGAAAAGGTAAATAACGTTTTAGTATTATGAAAGTAGTTGGCTTCTTGAGTACCCCCTGAAATGGTTTGGAGACCCCCCAGAGGTCTGTGTACCAACCTGTGAAAATAGTTGCTAAGAGATATACTACTTAGAGATACGTGTGGGGAAAAAGAATAGACTTTGGGGAAAAGACTATAGCTATTAGCAAAAATGTCATGTTTTGCCTCAATATTTACCACATTGAGCAAGCTGACTGCAACCTGCAGTGAGTTTGGGCACTTTAACATTAATAATAGAAGCTGCTTTTTTTCATGGACTTCTTTTTTATAGGAGAAGAGATCAACTTTGGCAAATTCATTACAAAACCTTCAGAAGGAACAACTCTAAGGGTAGAAGATCTTGTAAAACAGTATTTTCAAACTGCAGAAAAGGTAATTTAATTATAGTTTACATTTTGAATAATGGCTATCTTATAACATTTTAATTTAGGATATGTGTAATTGATAGTTTAAATAAAAGGAATGTTTCCATAAAATTAAGTAGGGTTGCAATTCATTATATTCAGTTATAGCTGCTATACACCAAGAAACATTTTGTGCTTATTGTTAGTTATTAGTATTATCGTAGCTGTTGTTGTCAATGCATAAGTCCAAATCTAGGATTTACTTTTCTTGCATCTGGATATAATTTCAGAATTTATTAATAATATAGCCACAGGATGGGGAAGCTACTCTTCTTGTCACGAGTATAGGCCATTTTAACATCCTCTGGTTATATTAGTATCATATTGTTGCTCAAACAAATTTCCACAAACATTGAGGTTTAAAACAACACAGATTTCTTATCTTACAGTTCTATAGGTCAGAAAACTGACACCGGTCTCACTGGACTAAAATCAGAGTGTCAGTAGGGTGTCCCTTTCTCCAGGCTCTGAGGTAGAGTCCGTTCCTTGTCCATCTTCTAGAGGTACCCACATTTTGTGGCTCATGGCCCCCTTCCATCTTCAAAGCCAGCAACATTGGATCTCTCTGGCCATTTGTCTTGAGTTTCAGCTTGCTCTGTCACCCTCCTACCTCTCTCTTCTACTTTTAAGGATATTGGTGATGACACTGAACCTACCTGGATAATCCCTGGTAATCTTGATTTTACAGCCAGCTGATCAGCAACTGTAATTCCATCTTTAACCTTAGTGCCCTACTGTGTAACATATTCTTAGGTCCCTGTGATTAAAATGTGGACATCTTTAGGGGGCCGTAAGTCTACCTGCCCCACTGGTAAACCTAATTGCTCTTAATCATCAGCTGCTACTTCTTGTCTCTGTATCCCAGCCATTCAAGCCTCTGCATTTTCCTATATCTAGTCCCATTTCTTATTTCTGCTGGTTCTTAATTACTGTCCATTGTTTTGTTTTGTTTTCCCTTCAATAACTAGGTAAGTTTTTTGTATTTTCTCTGGAAACATTCTATAATTTTTCTTGCTCACATCGAATTATTTTATACAGAAAAGAAATGTTTTCTATATCCGATGATTTGTATTTTACAGAATGTGCAGCTCTCACTTCTAACAGAAAGGGGAATGGGTGAAGCAGTACAAGAATTTGTGGACAAAGAAGAGAAAGATGCCATTGAGGAGTTGGTGAAATACCAGTTGGAAAAAACACAGCGGTTCCTTAAAGAACGTCGTATTGATGCTCTGGAAGATAAAATCGATGAAGAGGTGAATAATTTGGGGGGGATAAGTCTGTTCAGATCGTCTTTCCTTAAGCATAGCCCTGAGTTTCTTTCTGGTAAACCACTAAGTAACTTCTCTGATTTGTTTAGTTTTCTCATCTATAAAATTGGGATCATAAAATAAGGATTAAATTAGAAAATGTCTCTTAAATGGGTTAAGTATGATTGATTCCCAATAAATGTTAGTTTTGTTCCCCATATATAGTTTCTTCTCTTGAAGATCATGAAGGTGCTTTAAAGTGAACCTTGTAGGATGTGAAAATTTCTGCTCATTTAAATTTTGTAGTAAGTTTTGAGTAAGATTTTCATCTAGAAAATACATTCTCTCTAAGCTTAAAAGTAATAGAACAATCACAGAGGAATAGCTCCTTAGATTTGACTGCATAAAAATTTTAAATGTTTGCATGTCAAATTGTCAAAAACAGAAGGAATTGATATGGAGAAAATGTATGTGAGCAGAAAAAGAGCTAGTATTCTTAATATAATAATAAAGTGCTCTTATAAATCTTTAAAATACTAAACATTTCAATAGAATAATAAACAAAGGACATGAATAGGTCATTCACAAAAGAAACGACAAGTGGCTAATAAGCATATGAAAATAGTGTTTAGCCTAAGATAATCAAAGAAACTAAATGTATATTTAACCCTTGAGTAATAACAGGGGTTAAGGGTGCTGATCCCTGTGCAATTGAAAATTCACATTTAACTTTTGACTCCCCCAAAACTTAACTACAGTTGCCCCTCAGTATCTGTGAGTGCTTGGGTATAGGACACCCACCCCCCCACCCTGCCCCTGGATTCACAGATATGAAAATTCATAGATATTAAAATTCACAGGTGCGCAAACCCCTTATATAAACAATGCCTTATACCAGGGGTCTCCAACCTTTTGGCTTCCCTAGGCCACAATGGAAGAAGAAGGATTGTCTTGGGACACACATAAAATACACTTAACACTAATGATAGCTGATGAGCTAATAAAAAGCTCACAAAAAAAATCTCATAATGTTTTAAGAAAGTTTACGAATTTGTGTTGGGCCACATTCAAAGCCATCCTGGGCCTCATGTGGCCCACGGGCCGCAGGTCAGACAAGCTTGCCTTATTCTCTAAATGATCCCTTGTGTAAAAAAATAGAGCAATGCATACAGTTGGCCTTTACATCCATGGACTCCCAAGTTCGGATTGAATATACTGTTTTTTTGACTCGCAGTTGGTTGAATCCACAGATGCGAAACCCGGTGATAGGGAGGGCCAACTGTATATTTACTGGAAAAAAAGGCACACATAAGTGCACCTGTGCAGTTCAAGCCCATGCTGTTCAAGGGTCTCTGCATTTTATTTGGTGAACCCACAGCAATTTGAGAAATGTGTACACAGCTGGTAGGAGTATCAAGTTTGAACAGCCGCACTGAAAAGCAGTTACAGTGATATCTGCAGTGTGGGGAAAAGGGTTCATTTTCTGTGTTTTTGAAATCCCCTCTAAATAGAACAATACATTATTTTTAAAACTGATTTTGACTTTTGATTTTACTTAGTTAGCATGGTTCTCTTAAAGCCTTACAGTGTCATGGTACAGCTAGTAACATTCAAGGCCAAGTACTTTCACAGAACAGATAATCCACGTTCTAAAACCACTCTGTGACTCTGGATGTGTTGGCTTCTTAAATTTTTGGCATGGGTGCATTTCTCAATTAAGTACCAGAAATAAAATGTGACCATTCCACTTGTGTGTAAAATGAAAACTAAAACTCCTAGGAGATAACACAGGAGGCAACCTAGATGATCTTGTATATAGCGGTGATGTTTTAGAAACAATATCAGAAGCATGATCCATGCAAGAAACAGTTGATAAGCTGGGTTTCATTAAAATTAAAAATCTGCTCTGCAAAAGACAATGGAAAGAGAAAGAGAAGGCAGGCCATAGACTAGTAGTAAATAGTTGCAAAAGATATCTCTGGTGAAGAACTGTTATCCAAAGTATAAAAACAACTCTTAAAATTCAATAAAACAAACAACTCAAATTAAAAAATGGGCCAAAGACTTGAATAGACACCACACCAAAGAGCACTCACCACCTTTTTCAGAAGTTTCAAATATTTTAAAGGACTCACAGGACTCCACTGAGCATACTCACTTGAGGTTTTTATTTACAGGCAAAGGATAGAATATAGGAACAAAGTGAGTATAGGGAAGCATTCGGGATCTAAAGGACACCAGACGTACATTCTCCACGTCCTATGTGCACACAGTGCACCCTGGATTGAAAACAGATTTGTGCAGATGTTCCCAGGGGCTCTTTCATGCCCCCCTGGTCACATAATCAAGTCATGCTGTCTAACTGGTTATTTAGGTTGAAAGCCGTCATTAAATAAACTGCTCCTGGGGATGCCAGGAGCCTCTCAGAGATAAGGATAAAACTTTCCCTGTCTAGCTGTAAACTAACTTGATCCATCTCACCTTCTAAGATACAGTGTAACTCTTTATTGTTGACTGACTAGCCTTCCCTATACTCACACCCTCTGGAAGCTTCATGAGGGCAGAAGTTTTAACTATTTTGCTCATTGTTTTAATCCCTATAATTGTGCTTGTCCCACAATAGGTGCTTAATAAATATGAGCTAAGTAAATTATTAAATAAAAGGGGCTTATGAATAACTGTATATGTAACATATTATAAGAATCTTGTGAGCAGGACCCAATATAAAAGGAATCTTTAGTATCCTTCATGGTACCAGCACCATGGTCAGCAAACAACAAACATTCAGTAGTTGACTGTTGATAAATTGGATCTTTAGGGGCCCACTTATTTCAAAGAGCCTCCTAGATATCTAGCTATGTGCACAAGAGTGATCTGAGCAATGTAATAAATAATTCAAACCTCTTAAAAGAGATTTTAAACTATTTTACTGGGGTGTAACACCAATAGGATATTAGAATTTTCCTCTGCAGTCTGACAGACTATTTTTCAATGGCATGGAACATTTTGACAGCAGGTAATAAAATTTTGATTAGGGCCATTTTTTTTTTTTCCCCAGCACATTTTCTTACTTTAAAATTTCAGAAAGCCACTGGGAAAATTGATTTCTTTGATCAATCTTTTGTGAAACAACTTTTCTTAAATTTCCAAGTTTTGTATTGTAATGGAAATCATCTGTTTATCATTTATAGCCCATTAGTCTGTAATTAATCAGCAAAATGTTTGTGATTTACTCTGGTATAACCCAGGTACGTCGTTTCAGAGAAAGCAGAAAAAAAAATACCAATGAAGAAGATGATGAGGTTCGAGAGGTAATTTCTCTGCTGTAAATTTCTATGCTTATATGTCATTTTGTTAAATTAGAATAACTAGTAGGTTTATTTAGAATAGTCAGTCTATGGGACCTAAGTTTGGGGGATAGGACTGAGCAGGGGGCAGTTGAGGACAGCCGCCTGTGACTTATTTCAGTTCAGCCTACAGGTATTCTGCTTGCCAGTATTCTCTTTGTTTCCTTTAGCTCTTGTCAAAAATGTATTTAATTGTGTGTGTTTGAGGATGGGGTAGGGCTTGCATATTCAACAAGAGCTCTTATTAATCAAACTTACACCTAATTGTTATCAGAGCATCTTATCAGTATAAGATAAAATCATAGCCTACTGAGCTGATATTATTTGGGGCTAAAAAGAAGAAACTTATTGTTTTGGTTAGCAGTGTTATCATAAGTAAATATACAATGTCCACCGGCCTTTCTAAGATGTTGAAATTAGCTTAATCACCATCATTTCTGTCTTCCCAATCTCTTTGGAGTAGAACTTGAGGTTACCAACCATTTGCTTAAATTTGGGGCCTCTATCTAGTACTTTGCAAATTCATGACTGAAATATATTTTATTTTCTTACTCTCCATCAAGTTTTATGGTTTAGAAGTTATTTTATTTATGTCCTGTTGGGATATTATCCTGATTGTTTTCACTCAGCATTTCTTATAAGACCTATTAATGGTTAGCCATTCTGCTTTGTATTAGGAAAACAAATACGAAAAAGGTATAGTTTGTGTCTACCACAAACTCTCGATGTAGTGGGTGAAACAGACATATATAGAAAGAAAATAGTAAACCTTATGACCTGAAGTTTCATCTTTGTTGAATTAGTACAACTGCCCTAATAGTTCCATTTTTGATTCCTAAATATTTCAGAACTATAGCTGACAGGTGGTGAATTTGAAAGAGTTGAAGCACTTGATACATCCTGTAATTAACTTTTACAAATCCCACTATCTTCTCTGTTACAATAAAAGGAATTAATAGGAGTCTCAGGAGTTTCCCTCACCCTCCTTTTTAAATAATAGTTTTTGCTTTAAGCATACTCCTTTGTTAAAAGTTAATACCTGAGACACTAAGAAGGAAAAGAACCTGGCTTAAGGAGATGGGGATTCTCAGTATACTTTTCCTCCCTGAATTTCCAAAGGAATCCCTGTTTTAGTAGCTGATCCACTGATGACTATTGGGTAATACCACGGCCTTTGAAACCAAGCAGTTTTAGACCCTGACATAGGAAAAATCAATTATCAAATAATTCTTCTGTATCATCTCTAGAGGCCGTGAGATAGACTCTAAGCCTCTTTACATTTTTTAAATAAAACTTCCAAGTCCAAATCTGATTTAGTTTATAATCTGACATTGCATATGTATGATTTAGGATTTTAGATCCAATAATGCTACTTGCCTGGAATTTTAAGAAATAGGAAACACATCTTGGCATTGTGGGTTTTTTTCTGATTATAAAAGTTTGATATTGTGTGACTCCCTCCTCTCCCACCAAATTGTGTCCTAGTTTATTAGAATATTTAGCAATGTGAACAGTGTAGTAATTCTGTTAATAACCTTTCTCTAAAAAGAATATGCTAGAATAATCTTCTAAATGTCTAGTTGTAAGTTTCACCAGTATTTTTCCCTTGTATGATTTGCACTATCTCCATGGAGTAAGATAGGAAATTTGGCAACATAAAATAACATTACCAGCACTGTTACCGGTGTTGACTACAATTGTTTTCCCTGCACTGTTTCTTACATTTGTAGTTGTATGATATGTCTCAGTTGAGTAATTGATTACAAAACTAAATTTCACACTTGACATTCCTAGCACCAAAGTCATTCTCCTATATAATTGTATTAGAAAAAAAGAACTGATACCTACTTGGCTTTTTTCATTACTGTTTTCAAGGGGAAAAGAGAAATGGAACTTACTGAATTTGTGCTATATACATTATGTAACACTGTCTCTGTTTCCATTTTACAAGTGAGGAGACTGAGACCAGACTGAAGGACACATGGTGGGGCTGAAATTTGAACCTGACTATTTCTACCCCCAAGTGTAGACTTCGCCACCATCCTATATCCTATCAGAAGTTTATATGATAGCAACATTAATATAGTGCATGGCCAATGAACAGCTAAAAATTTAAGACTGCTAACACTATTGTGCAGCACACCAAAATCACTGTTCATAGTAAGCCCAGATGCAATTGCTAGACCATTTCCAAGATTGTGTTTGGAAGCTAAGAGGAGGAGGCTGTAGATTTGGGATCCCCTACTGCATTTATTATATTTGTATTCATCTTATATAGAGTGCCCTTAAAGTAGAAAGAGTTTGCCAAATGGCAAGAATGATAACTGCAAAGAAGTGATTCCTGATTCTTGGACTATTTGGCTTAAACTTGATTACCCTTTTCAGTTGTACAGATTACAGAACTATTTCTTTACAATGGATCCTTTATGTTGAAAGCTACTATCCTCAGTTTTTCATGAACCTTTTAAAGAGTAAGAGTGAATATTTTATTCAAGGAGGGTAGGAGAGGACGTAACAAATTACATACGGGAGTTTTTCAGAAGAAAGAGCTTTGGATTTCCAGTTTATATGTTAAGATTGGTAATCAGGCTTCGTAGGTGGTTTTTTGGCATGCCATGGGGTGTTATAAATATTTTCATTCTCAACATATAATATTTAGAGCTTGACTAATGGAGTTTGAGACTCCCAAGCTATAATTTACAGCTTTGCAGAATCATTTAACTTAGAATATTAGTCCCAGTACCCTGCTTAAATTGTTTAAACAAACAGACAAACAAAAGCATTAGCCATTTTTTTTTAGAGAAAAATCATGCCTTGAGTGTCCTGTTCACGGGGAAAAACGCTCAGATATTTTCTTTAATTATAATTCACATTTAAATAAAAAACCAAATAGTAAATATTTTAGACTTTACAGGCCATATATGGTCTCTGTCACATTCTTTTCTTTTTCTTTTATTTTTACAATCTTTTAAAAATGTAAAACTATTCATCTGATCCACAGTCTGGAGTTTCTTACAGTCTTTCTTCATATGAGGCAGGGTTGATACCCGCTTTCAAACTAATACAAAGGAGTGAAAAGGCAGTCCACAGGATGGGAGAAGATATTTACAAGTCATGTATCTGATAAAGGGTGAATATCCAGAATATAAAGAGCTCCTAAAATTTAACAAAAGAACAACCCAATTTAAGTATGGACAAAGGACTTGAATAGACATTTTTCCAAAGAAGATATATAGGTGACCAGTAAGCATATGGAAAGATGTTTAACATTATGAATCATTAGGGAAATGCTAGTCAAAACCACAAGACACCACACCTCTTAAGAGGGCTACTATCTAAAAAGTAGAAAATAACAAGTATTGGCAAGGATTTGGAGAAACTGGAACACTTGTGCATTGTGGGTGGGAATATAAAAACTGCTCTGTCAAGTGATATGATGGTTTCTCAAAACATTAAGCATAGAATGACTATATGATCTAGCAATTCCACTTCTATGTATGTACCCAAAAGAGCTGAAAGCAAGGACTTGAACAGGTATTTTTGTACATCAGTGTTACAAATAGAGTAATGTAATACTAGGGTGGTATGTTTTCAAATCTCACAAAAAAGTATACAGAAACATTGTCTTACTATTGGCTCTAGACCTGCTCTCATGAGTGTGCTTCTTAGAAGTAATGTTATTTCAAAGATATCAGTAAAGTCTTATACACAGATAAGGTTATTCACAATAGCCAGCAGGTAGTAACAATCTAAATATTTACCAAAAGGTGAATGGTAAACAAAAAGATGAATGTGGTGTGTCTATTCAGTGGAATATTATTTAGCTTTAAAAGGAATGTATATTGATTGCAGCCTGAGTGAGCCTTGAAAACATTAAATGAAGTAAACCAGACACAAAAGGACAAATACTGTATGATTTCACCTACATAAAATACCTAGAGGAGTCAAATTCGTACAGAAGGTGTAGTGATTACCAGGGGGTTGAGAGTACTAGCGAATGGGGAGTTATTATTCAATGACTGTGGAGTTTCCGTTTGGGAGGGTGAAAAAGTTGTGGAGCTGGGTGATGGCAGTGAGCACATAACAATGGGAATGTACTCAGTGCCACTGAGTGATACACTTAAGAGTGATTAAATGGTAAATTCTTATGTATATGTTACCACACTTACAATGTAATATTAGGATAGTTACATTAGGATAATTACAATGTAATATTAGGATAGTATGTTTTAAAATCTCACAAAAAAAAGAGTATGGAAACATTGTCTTGCCATTGGTGCTAGACCTGCATTCGTGAGTGAAATTCTTGGACGTAATGTACAATACTTCAAAGATATCAGTAAAGTCTGATACACAAAAGATAGTTAAAATATTATTTGAATATAATATTTGAGATGATAAAATGAAGATTTAGTATTCGTACAAAAGGGAAGCACATTTAAAAATGATGGTAATTCATTCCAAAAAATAATCATCATAAAAAAATATGCATTTAAAATTTTGCTAGGTTCTGTCAAATTGTTCCAAAGATGTCAAACCAGTTTACATTCCACCCAACAGTATTTGGGAGAGCATATGTCCCCACATATGTGTCATCATGATATATTACTACCTCTTTTGCTCTTTAAAAATCTAAGGGGTAAGAAATTATTTCTTATTGTCTTTAATAGTAGTTTTATTACTGGTGAGTCTGAACAGTTTATGTTTACAAATCATTTTTATCTGAAACATATGGTTATGTTCTTTGCACAGAAATTCTCTTTTTGGTCAGGGCCTTGGCCTTTCTCGAATTGATGTGTGAGAGCATTCATGTTAGTGTGTGCACACTGTGTGTGTGTGTGGCGGGGGCGGCATATTTAGGGTTTTTGTCATGTAAGAAGTATCCACATATTCCTGGGTTTTTTTGTTTGTTTGTTTAAATCCAGAAAGGGTGATGAATTAAATGCCTTTTTAGTATCTGCGGAGATAAGTATATGGTGTTTTTCCTCCTGTGTTCTATTAATACAATGAATTATTACTATTATTGCATATCCTATTACTGACCCCTCCTCAGTATCACTTTGTGAACCTCCTGGTCATGGGTTAGTCACCAGAATCTAGCTTATGAATTACGGTCTTTCATGTTCCTGGGTCCTGTTTGTTTGCTTTAATATTCATAAGTAAGATGCTGCAATTTTCCTTTTGTGCATGCAGTCCTTTGTTAGTTTTCAGTACCATGTTCTGCTGGCTTTATAAAAAGAAATCGGAAAATCTGCTCTGGTACTCTTCAAATAGTGGAATTATCTGTTCTTTGAAGATTTGGTAGAATTTACCTGAAAAACTATCTAGTTGTCCTTTTTGGGAGTGTAGTTCTTTTAACAAATTTATCAAAATTTTCTTTGTTAATTACTCTGTTGAGACTCTTCTTGGCTCAGTTTAGGTCATTTATTTTTCAAATTACTTAGATGTGAGCAGAATATTTTGTCATGTTTCTTTTTGGGTTTTTTTATTTTATTTCCCCTCCATTCTCATTTGTTTGTTTTAATTTAATAACTTAATTCACTGCTTTCATTCTTTCATATGTTCTGATATGCAGTATTTTTATTATTCTAGATATTCTACAATTTTAGTATTGTTTTACAGTTTGGAGTCAGGGTGTTTGTTTTACTATTATTTCTAATTTTATTGCATGTTGATTGGACAATATAATACTCTTTTTACTAGTTAGAATTTATTGTTATTTTTCTTTATACCCCATTATATATCAGTTAAAACATTTCATGGGGTCTTGAAAAGAAGTATATTATGGTACTGATTTTCAGAATATAGAGTTCAACATGTATTAATTAGATCTAGCTTATTAACTATGTAATTTAGGTCTCCTTTTTTCTTAAATCTACTTTTTTTCTGATGTATGGTATCTGGTTCTTGTTATTCATGGTAGTTATGTTCCATGAAATCACTGTAAATACTAAATTAGTGCACACTAAACCATTGCTTCTAGGGGAAATGGAGGATTAGGTTCTTGCCAACCACTGTTTATAACATTTTCAATGATGGAGCAATATATAAACTTTTCCATGTACCGGTATGTTTCTATTTAAAGACACACCTTATTTAACATACACTCCTGATTTGTTAACATTGAATTCATAGCCAACAGCCCTGTAATGCATACCTGAATGAAGCTTATCTGACACTTGTGTTTCCTCTAAAGCATGTCACAGTTTTCTTGCACTTAGGGACAATACAGCATTTCAGCAGTAAGCTCAGGAGCCATTTGAAATGTAAATCGCCAACCAAAAGCATGAAAATGTGAAAAACATGACACTAAATATGCTATAAAAAGGGCACATGTTTAATGTACAGAAGCCCAAACAAGAAGGCTGAGTGTCCGATTGTTTGACCTCATTTGTGTGAGTGTGTGTCAGGGGACTTAGAATTTTCAACACTTTGTACATATTCGTGAATGAGCACAGAAGTATCAGGAGTGTTGTTTGGGGGGTTACAAACATATTTTGGCAAGTAGGTGAGTTTGCAAATATGGAATCTAAGGATAACGAATGACTATTTCATCTGGGACAAGAAAGATGAATTGAAATATTTTTCTACTATTTTAAAATATTTTTATTTGTATTCTGTAAAGTTTTTTTCCTTTTTGCATTGTATTGCCACGTTGAGCCCTTCGTGTAGTGATGGATGTATATTTCACTTCAGCTCAGATCATCACTATGAAGCTGGATTACTTCCCGCCTCCCACCACCCACTTCACTCCTATTTCTACCCTGCCTGCTTTGTTCTCATCTGACTGATCCCCATCTCTCTTTATTTCATAGCATCACAAAAAGGTTAGAAATGCTCGAGCTGCCCCTTCTTAGACCCAGAATTCATCATTCTACGCAAGAAATACTGTTGTCATGGCCTCTCGATACATACCGGTAGATTAATTTTGGAGAACTTTACACTGCCTGAAACTCTTCTCAATTTTCTCCTTTAGCTAGGTCAGATATTTACCAAATCCACTAATTCTTCATAGATTTTGTGTTTTGAAGTTTTATTTATTTATTTATTTATTTACTGACAGAGAGAGAGAGAGAGAGAGAGAGAGATACAGAGATAGAGACAGAGAGAACTGAACTGGGGGAAACTCCCCAGCTCAGCATATGGTTCCGCACGGACCGGGGCCGAGATTCGATCCTCAGTCCCCGGGGCTGCAAAGTGAGCGCTTAACCCACTGAGCCATCCCGGCTTCCCCAGATTTTGTGTTTTGAGGTTAGAGCTATTTTCTAGCTTAACTGAAAATGTATTTTGTTTTATTTTTGTTCTCTGTTACATTTTGATTGGTTTAAGGGAAGAGATCATGGCAACATTTTTTTATCCTCCTTTTAATCATAAAATCTGTGTTCATTTCAGAGTTAATCAGAACATTTCGTTAAGTCTCAAGTGTGTCTTTCCTAGTCACTTTCTTATTTAAAAAGATTTGTGGCATTTTCTTGGCCCTAAGGTTTTTATTCTTTTCCCAGGCCATCAATTGCTATATTTTACTTAATTGTTGTTTATCATATATTTATCAGAGATTATGACTTCTGTTTTTCTGATTACAAAAGTATAGTATAGAAAATTTGTAACCCAGACTAAAGACAAAAGCACCCTAAATTTTCATCATCAAGAGATAACAGGTATTTTTTTTTTATAAGTTTTTTTCTTGTTATATATGAAGAGCCCAATGCATAAAGTAGCTCACATGGTGGCAAATCTCTTACAGATGGTGGTGTTGAATTAGGGTAGTTGCCAATATTCCTTACAGTTCTGAAAGTTCAGATTTTGTGAAATATTACCTTTCTTGGTAAAAGCTTTCCAAAAGGTCTCATTTTATAGCTAGTATTGTAAATTCATTTGACAAATCATAGACATTGAATTTGATTGATGACGGAGTAGGGTTTTCCTGTTTTATATTTTTGTAGTGTGATTAGTGACAAATAGTATAGACGGTTTGACGATATTAAATGTTCATCTGAATGACCGGACTAGTGATGTTCAGGATGTCGCGTTGTCCACTCACAAGTACTCTCTCTTGTTATCTGTCCCTCTCAGGCCATGACGAGGGCCAGAGCCCTCAGATCACAGGCGGAGGACTCCGCTTCTGCCTTTAGTGCTGATGACCTTATGAGTATAGATTTGGCAGAACAGATGGCTGACGACTCTGATGACAGCACCGCTGCAGCCACCAAGGGCCGAGGCCGAGGAAGAGGCCGGAGAGGAGGAAGTGGGCAGAATCTAGGGGCCAGAGGCAGGTCTCAGAGAAGAAGAGGTTAGCACCAAGAACAGTCTTTTGCATACATTGAGACGTGAGCATTGGGAAATGCAGTTGTCCTTTAAATTTTAGTTTAATAAGATATAAAGTCAGTCTTTAATGTAGTTGTGACATGTACCTTTTACTTAAATTTTAAATGGCTGCATGCACATAGGGTTTAGTAACACTTTTTTTTTAAAAAAACTTCACTATATTTTTTATGCAGTGTTTTTTGGGTACGTTTAATGTCTTATTTACTCTACATGTAAGTAGTAAGGCATGTCTGACTATTAAGGAAAATGGCTAGCTAATGGCCACTGGCCACAGGAAGAAAATTCCAGATTGTAAAAAGTATTATTTTTGTTACTGTCAAAAGATAGATGCCCACAGTCTTACAAAATGGCTTTATAGAATTTTTTTGAAAAGAAAAATCCCTCAACAATTTGATTTCTTAAAGAACTCACATTAATTTCCATCACTGTTTAATGTTACACTGTTGTCATTGAATAGTTCAAACAATAATAAATAGTCATCCAGGGGCTTCCTGATGCATTTGTAAATCCTTCCCTAGGAATATTTTTAAATTATTTTTTATTAAATATTTTCTCGTAGGAATTTTAAGCTGGTAAAATGGATTGTACCTGAGTTAAAAGTCTCCACAGAGAGAGAAATCATCATCTTCTAATGCTAATTATTTCCATTATCCCTATATTTATAAATTATTTTCTTAAAATTTAATTAGAACAATATGAACCAAGTGTGGCCTAAGAATAGTCTCTGAAAGTTGATTCATCAGACTCTAGATGTTTCTTTTTACATGTATGTAAATGACTTTTACATGGCTTTTTTCCTATAGAGTAAGTTTTGACATAACTTAATTTAGATTTCATTTTGATGTTGTTTTAAGGAAACCTTTGCTATTGATGGGTTTGTATATTGACTAGTCATTATTCTAATAGCAGGCACTGGTTTGGAGACTTCTACTAGAGGCAGAGGTTCACAGGCCACTACATCAACATCTAAAAATATGTCTATTATAGATGGTGAGTATATACTGCAAATGATTATCTATTAATAGCAGTTATTTGTAAATTCCAACATAGCAAGACCTAGGAAACTCCATTAATAAACCTCATTGGTTGGTGTTGTACTCATTAGGGAATCAAAAGTGCTCTTAGAATCATAGGATAAATTACACTAATTTAAAAGGTTTTTCACCATTGGAGCTCTCGGAGAGGGTGAGCTTTAAAAATTAATTTTTATTAATTCCTTACTTTTAGACAAATTTGATTATTTCCCTTTTATAGAGGGATCACTAAGACAAAAGACAGGTGGTCAGTATATCAACACTGATCAAGAGAGAAAGAACTACTTAATGTATTATTTTCTTTCCTCATGCAGCTTTTGTCTTTACTGTTAGTATAGAGAAGTCATGTGAGCTGTATTTAAGGGAAATTATGCTTAGGGTTCTTCAAATTAATTTTATGTGTGCGGTTTAAAAATTATCCTCAAACTGTAGGGAACTTTTTATAAACGATTTTTAATAATTTAATATAAAATGTTTTTAAAGATTTATTTTATTGTTTGAGAGAGAGTGAGAGAAGAGGGAAGGCCCCAGAGCAGTCTCCATAGTTGTACATCATTAGTTATGACATGGTTTCATTCCACACAGGTGGATGTGGGACTTTGGGAACTAAACTTGGGGCTTCCCACGTGAGGTGGGAACCTTTGCTGCTAAGCCCTCCTGACAGTTACCAGTTATGCTGATGTTTAGCATATGGGTTTGCACTGGTCGGGGCTGGGCATTGAACCCCAGACCTTGTGATTGCAAGGCAAGTGCTTAACCCCTGTTTTATCCTGGCATCCCTAAAATTTTAATAAATGACTTTAAATAGTATCTTTTATGAGACCCACCAGAGTTAAGTTTATGAAAATAATATATATTAAAATAGGTGATGATGTTTTTTATAGCTACTTCAGAGTATATCCATATGTACATATTTATCTTATTTGAGGTTACTTTTATAGCTAGGATTAATTTTTGATAGATTGAAGAGTTCAACCAAATCTCAGAAGATGAAATTTATCAAGGGTAAATATTAAATTCATTTACATCCAAAAGGTCAGCTGCACTAAAAGAGTTCTTGAGAGGTATGTGACATTAGCAGCCACCTAAGTAAAAACAACCAGAGATCACTTCAGATTCCTCAGGTTAAGGCCTCAGTTCCACAAAACTGCTCCCCATCACTTCAGATGCTAATCTGAATCCAGGTAGTTACCTGTGCTTTTGATCAACTGGCAATAAATCACAAGTTTCTACTACCCCCTCCTTGAGTTTGATGAATTGCTAGAGCAACTCACAGAACTCGGGAAACTAGTTTACTCACTAGATTACTGGCTTTATAATGCCAAGGATATTAAGGGATATAAATTAACAGCCTGATGAAAAGACACACAGGTCAGAAGTTTGAGGCTTTGCAGGGTGGCATGTGGAAGGGTTCTTGTTCCCCATCTGGCAGATCTCCAAACCTTCTTTTTGGGTGTTTTTCGAGGCTTCATTACATAGGCGCAATCGACTGAATCTGAATCATTGGCCAGTGGTGATTGTTTTGGATGGATTCTAGTGTTTTTATTTTTTTCATTACAGTTGACATTTATTATTACATTAGTTTCAGGTGTGCAACATAGTGATTAGACATTTATATAATTTATGAAATGATCCTCCACCCCTCCCCCCTGTAAGTCTAGTACCAGCCTGGCACAATACATAGTTATCACAATACTATTGCCTATATTCCCTATGCTATACTTTATATCCCTGTGACTATTTCGTGACTATCAATTTGTACTTAATTTCTTCACCTTTTCAACCAGTCCCCAATGCCCCTACCATCTGGCAGCCATCAGTTTGTTTTCTGTATCTGAGTCTGTTTCTGTTTTGTTTGTTCATTGACAGTGGCGATTGATTTACACTGTCCCCTGTCCCCTCCCCAGATATCAGGGAATGGGACAGTTCCCCTGGCAACCAGCCTCCAACTTTAGCTGTATTCCTAAAGTCATGGCTGTAATGTAACGAAAGACACATTTACGGTTTTCCTCACTTTGGAAATTCTGAGGGTTTTAGGAGCTCTGTGCCAGAAATAGGGACAAAGGCGAAATATGTATTTCTTATTATAAAATCATAATTTCACAGTTTTGGGCTCAGGAATAATAAATGGTTAACTAACCAAGTTAATAAAATGTAAAAAAAAAAAGTAAAGGTTCAGAAGAAAGTTTTATCATGGAACAGAAGATGTGCTGTTTTCTAGAATTCACCTCTAGACTATTAATATTTCTTAGAGACAACACAGTTAAAATGGGGGAGAATAAGAAAGCTCTTATTGGAACCATATGGCTCCTAACATAGCCACAGGGAAGGCCATTACCAAATATAAGAAGGAAAACAGGAGGGTTACCTTCAATACATTTGGAATTCAGTCTACCAGGTGATCAGATTTTATGCTACCGGTATTTTTCTATAACATATTTTTAGTGTAGGTATGTATATTTATGAACGTGGTTTGTTACTATATTTGAATAAGCCAAGAAACCATATGAAACTGGAAGCTAGGCATTGATTTATTTGAACATACAATTGCACCTCCTTTCAGATTAAAAAAAAATATGAATGGTTTTATAACTAGTCATTATAAGTTTTTACAGATAAGACTTAGAAAATCGTCAGCTAAAACAATGTTCAAATTTTTCTGAGTCATTCTAAGAACAACATAATGGATATTTCATCTTTTTCATTATAGCCTTTAAATCTGCAAGACAGCAGCCCTCCCGAAATGTTGCTACTAAGAATTATTCAGAGGTAAGAAAAAAAGTTTTATAGTCTTCTTTAATAATTTAGGTTTTCTGCAATATGAATTGCCTATTCTTTGATCTAAAAGTAAATAGAGGAAGAAAAAAGGTGGAGCATGGAAGCTGGAGAGAACTTTACTAATACTACCTACACAGGGCTTCTAGGATTTTGGGGGGAGTGGGCTTCTCTTTTTAAAAATAAGGATCACATGACTAGGAATTCATAAATGTATGGACCTTGTAATATTTTTAAGGATAACAGTGTTGAACCACAAGGGCCCAGGCATAGAATACTAATATTGAAGATGGGCGTTCGGTGCACGCAGAGGCTTTATTTACGCCTGTCCTGCTTCTGTTGTGTGTATTCTTATAATACTCTGGCTTGTGTCTTCATAATATGAAGCTGTACTCAAGAAACTAAAAGGTTGGAGTCTAAGACCCCTGTGTTCATCTCTAGATGTAATGTACTTGTAAACCTTGTGCTCTTCCTATGGATTCCAAGAAGAGTCCAGTATGGACTTGACTCTCCTGTTACCTCACTTCCAGAACCCATGTGTCTTAACTCCCAAGCCAGTACTTCTCCCTCTATATTAGGGTTTCTTAGCGGCAGCGTTATTGACATTTTAGGCCACTTAAGACCTTGTTGTGAGGGACTGTCCTGTGCATTGTAGGATGTTTGACATCTTGGCCTCTACCCACTAGATGCCAGTAGTAGTACCACCCTAGTTCTGACAACCACAAATGTCTCTATACACATTTACAGATGTTTCGGGGTGGGAGTGGGAGTTAAAAATCACCCCCAGTTGAGAATCATTGTTCTGTATCATGATGCCCTAGCAGCATTTTCTCAAATTTTGTTGTTGATAACTTGAGTATGTAATACACTTGACCATCCCCTTTTCAAGAAAATTTCTCTGTCCTGATTCTGTGTTCTTTTGTCTCAATTTAATCTTTATTTTTTTCTCTTCCTATTACTCACTTATATGTGGGTGTACTTTTGCTAATGTTTATCCTTAGATCCATTTCATTATTTCTAATCAACTATTAATATTACCTGCTAATGCTTGAAGACTATCATATCTGAAAACAAAATTCTCATCATGTTTGCAAGGTACTTTCCCTTCTAGATTTTTCTATTATCAGGCAAGAACATAAGTTTAAAAAGAACAGATCATGTCAAATTAACATTTTTTCATATTTTGATTGAGGTTACACAGTGGTCTGTTAGGGGAATGTTGAATGCCTTTGATTCCTTCAAGGCATATACAACAATCTTCTGATAGTTTTATGGACAAATGCAGGAATATTGACTAGAGTTATAGCTGCTTATATAACTGCATGTAATGACTTGATTAATAAATAGTTCAGTGTCAACCTGGAGGGGGTGGTATCAGATGCTGTTTTTTTTCCAGTATTGTATCTTTGGCTCAATTAGATGAAGACATAGTAAATGTGTATATTAAGTGTCAAGATAACATAAAATGTAGAGGCTTAGGTAGCATTTTTGACGTTAGAATCAAGAATCACAAATGTCTACACTGGTTTTTAACAGGGATAAATAGAACAGAAAGATAGATGCCCAGGACTTCCCACACAGTCTTTAATACCTCATTTAAAATGGAAAATGGAACACTGATGATCTAACTCCTCATTAGAAAAATTACAGGGCACTGTCTACACACGACCCTCTGCGAGTCATCACCAGTCTAACTGCATGTTCCTGTAGGTCCCCCGGCTGCCACGGTGGTCAGGAGAGCAGTGAGGTTGTACATTGGGGCATAGAATACTATGTGTGAATGAGGAGGGGCGATATTGGAGGGAGGCTAGGCTGAGCTTCAGTTTTCATAGTTGCTGATTGCATGGGTTTTTGGTTGTTGTATTTTTTAAGATTTTTATTTTTGACACAGAGAGAGAAAGGGGAGGGCCCAGAGCAGTCTCCATAGTTGTATATCATCATTTTCCCACATGGTTTCGTTCCACACAGGTGGGCGGGAACTGGGCTGGGGGCCTCCCACATGGGAGGGATGCCCCCTCGAGCCAGGGGCCAAACCACAGTGGTGGTGGGCGAGAACCAAACTGGGGGCCTCCCTCATGGAAGGCACTCACTCCCCAGTTCAGCATATGGGTTCTCATGGGCCGGGCCGGGCTTCAATCCTTGGTCCCCGGGGCTGCAAAGCAAGTGCTTAACCTGCTGAGTCATCACAGCTTCTCTGCTTGCATGGTTTTTGCCTCCATTTTTGACTTCTTTCTTTATGTTAAAAAAAAAAAATTCTGAGATTCAGTTATTTAATTCGTTTTTATTTAAATGTTTTTTCACCCTTAGGTGATTGAAGTAGATGAGTCAGATGTGGAAGAAGACATTTTTCCTACCACTTCAAAAACAGGTCAGAGGTAGGTGCATTGACTTCCTATGAAAAGAAACATCTGAAGACATTAAAAATTACCCTGAATTCTGCTTACACATTTTTCTATGCCACAGATATTTAACACATTTATTTTCAACTAGTCAGGTATGTAGAGAAGTGAAAAGTAGACCCAGGACTGGTTCACAGAATCGATGCAGCATTAATTACAGGTATTTTCACTGAAAATTTAAATTACCTGTAATTCATTTCCTTTTGTCTTTAGCACCCAGTGATTTTCTTGATGGAGTACTGTGTTTTCTCCAATTAACAAAATAATTCTGTGTTTTGTTAATATTTGATTTTAGCTTCTATTCATCATCATGTTATATACGAAATTATACAGGGTGCTATGCTAATCGCTAAAAAGTAGGTCATACTGATTTTCTCTGCCTTCAAAGTATTACATGCTGTTTCTGTTCTTTTTGGTTTTGCCTATTACAGTAAGTTTTGACTTTATTCACTGTTACCATTTTCTTCTGTGGGTTAACATTTTAGGTGAATACTGCTTAACTAAAGTTTCATTAATGAAAATTTCTACTTAAGAAAATAATCAACAGCTTCTTTTAATACTTATTTTCTGTGTGAGCATTATGAATTTATTTGGTCTGATGGAGGACATAATAAATGTTTTAATGCAGTTACTGCCTTCACGCAACACAAATTATAGTGGAAAAGAGAGATGAACAAAGGGGTGATTGAATCAGGACATAATGTTTGAAATTTTATGACACAAACTAGGTATGAGTGCTTATAGGCCCTCAGAAGAAGGAGCAAGAAGTGTGGTCTGCCATAAAAGTAAAAGCTTTATACCAGGAATAAAATTTACCTGAGATTTTAAATAAGATAGGAATTATTTGGATTAATGGGGTGGAGAATGATAGCTGAGAGTATTGACGTGAGCAAGAGTTAAAGAAATAATGGAGATTAAAGGAGAGGCTCTACCTCCATGTTTCTCAAACATTTTTTCATGATCTCAATCTTTTTTCATTATCTAAGGATAAAACAAATTTGATTTAAATTAATTCAAATGACTTTAAGTTGATACATATTACTACTAAAGAGTGAAATTTTGTTGGGTAGGATCAAGCTTGGGCGGGCCCGAACCCATTGTAATATGTAAGTTTTTCACCCACCCCATCCCTTCTTTTTCTTTCCATGGGTGTGATATTGCCCTTATGCAAATACATGCTTTATGTGAATTAAGGGCTTGTGTTGGAAAAATTGGTTAAGTATAGTTCCACATCCACTTTTTTATTCAGTTAAACGTGGTAGGAATTGGGGATAGAGATATGAAAGAAATTCCTTCCAGGAATTTATGTTTTAGTGGTATGCTAATCACAGCACTAGTAATTCACCTTGTATTCAAATGCAGTGAAATCTAGGGGAAGTGCCAATGTCTTCCTAGGATAGGTCATTGAAGGTTTTACAAGGAAGGCAGGTGACATTTGAGCTGGTGATCAACAGATGTGTATGAATGTTTGAAGGAAATCGTGGTGCAGCAGCATAGTAATGTCACAGGCCAGACATCTTTGAAAAGGTGATCAGAGAGGGCCCCTGAGGTCACATTTAAGCTGAAATTTTACTAAGATAGACTTGGCCTCAGAAAAATCAGGGAAAAGTGCATGCAAAGACTTGAAGAAGAAACAAGCTTACTGCAATTTAGGAGCCAGTTACTAAAGCGTGGCAGAACAGGAGGTGTTTAGAGATGAGACTAGAAAAGAGAGGCAGGAGAAAGTCATGAAGCTGGAACTGGTGAGCAGGGTAAGGAATTGGGACTTTTATTATGCATGCAGGGGAGGTCAGGGAAGGATTTTGAGAGTAGTGACATCATCTGATTTACATTTATAAGGCGCCCTGTGGTGCAGACTGACCTGAGAGTGGGGCTATGGTAGGTGGTCCAGGTGAGAGAGGTGGTGGAGGCTTCCACCAGAGTGGTCCAAGCAGTGCAAGTGGGAGAACAGTTTCCAGATACATTTTCAGGTAGTTGTGACAGAAGTTGGGGATGGAGTAATATATGGAGTGAGGGAGAATGAGGGATCATGGTTGATTTCCAGGTTTCCTGCTTGAGCACTTAAATAGTACCATACACTGAGAAAGTCATAAAAGAAGAGAAACTGAGTTTTTTGGTTGATAGGCAGATAATCAAAAGTTTGAGATGCCTGTGAAATTTACATGAAGGAAGATTCTAGGTGATTGTATATATGAGTCCAGAGCTCTGTTAAGAGGTTCGAATGATACCTAAATTTACTTCTCAATAGCATATAACTGATACTGAAAGCCATTGGAATGGATCGATCACCTTGAAAGAGAGATAGAAAGAAGAGAAGGCTTATGTTCTGATCCTGGGGTTTCAATTTAAGAGCTTATATTACATAGAAAAGGCAACAAGAAAGACATGAGAAAATCCCAGGGTTCCAGCTGATAGAAACCTAACTCAAATTTCCTTAAGGAAAAGGGTATTTATTGGAAGAATAATATCAGTATATCTCAGTCCATTGAAGGAAAAGTAAATTACTTGTTTGGTTGTCATTGTTTTTGAAAAGACATGTAGAGCACTCAAAAATAGTTACAGCTTTCTGGGTGTTTTGTTCTTTTGTTTTATTTCCAGTAGAAAATCAGTAGTTCAGAGGACTATAGCAGTTCAACTTGTATAGGGTCCTTATTTTTTATTTTTTGAACTAATGCAAATACTATTTTAGTATGTTTGACTTTTTTTTTTCCTTTAATACCCTTTATTATATCTTGATTTTGTTAGCATTTTGGGTTATCTGCTTTTCAGTACAATAAATGTCTGTTCACTTATTTACTCATAAGGTAATAATAACTGAATTATTTAGCACTCCCATGTGTCAGATACTGTTCTGAGCCTTTACATATGAATTAACTTGTTTGAGGCTCATACCCACCCCAGGAAGTAAATATAGTACATCTTGCAGAAGTAATGCCCTTTTTTAAGTTTATCAGCTCATAAAAAGAGACATTACTTTTGCCGGACCCTATTTATAACTATGTTACCTTTGACGATAGTGAAGAGGGTAGGCTAAGTAACTAAGGTCACCCAGTGCACACAGCCAGGTGGTCTGCTCCAGAACGTGTCTCTCTGCTGTTGCTTCTTAAACACAGTAAGTTCTCAGATTATGCAAGCAATAAGAATCATTTAATGAGAGGCAATTGAGAAATTAACATTTTGGCAAGAAATCTGAAAGAGGTCTTGGCAGATTCTTGTTTCTTCTGATGGCAGCAACTGACTAACACAATTGAGGCTATTTTTATTTATTTATTTATTTATTTATTTAAATTTATTGTTAAATTTGATGAGGTTACATTGGTTGGTAACAATTAGACAGTTTACAGATGTACAAGTCCACATCACATTCATGCATCGTATTATGTGCCCATCACTCAGTATCAGTTCCCCTACCATCACCTTATATCTAGTGCCCACTCCCACC